>JAANQP010000092.1:0-112547 GCA_011320165.1 Fusarium protoensiforme
GAGTCCCCCCCGGCCCCCGGATCCGCCGCCACTGAGTCTTGAAGTACCCCCGTACCTACGTACCCAGCTGCTGTGCCACCACCGCCATCCCACATCCACACCCACATCCACCTCCGAGGCATCCCTCTTACTACTAGTACTCCTCCTCCTCCTCTTCTGCCCTTCTTCACCAACACCGAAACCATACATCCCAACCAAAATAGTCGTTCGCTTTCACGTCCTTTCCGACATCTACGGCTTCGACCGTCCCCGGCCGACATCATGTCGCCCAATCTCAAGCCGCTGATCCTCCCGCAGCTGGTCCAAGAGCGCCGCAAGTGGGATGTCCAACAAGTCAATGCTGAATGCGACCTCTCTTACGTCTACTACACAACAAACTCGTCTTCGTCCGATGTCGCCTCTCCCGTCACCCCGACTTTCTCTCCCAAGGGACACTTTCGAATGTCGAGCTCGGCTTCCTCTCTCGACCTTCCTCCTCAGCTGAACGAGAGTCCCGTTTCTCCCACCCAGTCCGTCCACCCCAAGGCGCCCAAGCGACTATTGCCCGATGTGCAGGAGGAGCCTTTGGAACCCGAACATGAGGAGCATGACAGCCCTGATCTCGAGGATCACTTTGGTCTCTACAGCTGCCTCTGTATGTCCCGTCCTTTTGGTTAGGTCGTTAGGAACCGTCCTCGACCTTTTTCCTGCTTCCCCACTGGCGACCTTGGAGTTACTGACCTAATACTTTCCTGTGTAGGCGACGAGCCCTGTGAGCACCGAAATAGTTCCGAAGATCTCATGTTCAATGGCAACCTTGTGAGCGACTACGACATCGACTACGACATGGGTTTCTTGAGTGACGGTGACGTCCCCCCCGATGCTCCCTCTCGAAAGAGGTCGGGTACCGACTCCCCCTTTGCTGGTCTCTCGTCACGCATCGGCTCGCGGCTCCCCAGCATGTCACGATGGAGATCCAACAGCCGCCGAGGCAACCCCATGCTCTCTCCCAGCACCGAGCTTAGCCTGGAGAGTGTTGTGCTATCCGGAGGCCCCTCGAGTCGTTCGTCGTCCATGTCTGCACCGAGCCGACCTGGCCAGGACCGTATGCCGGAAAACACTGGCCTGCCTACACCTGCAGTGTCATATTACGGAAGCACCGAGAGCGTCAACCTGCCAACCACGCTGCCTGCGCCCATCGACATTGAGAAGGCGCAAGCCCACAAGGAGCGGTCAAGTCTGGAGCGAGAGCGTGGCCTGGCTACTACTCCTCTTCTTCCTCCTCTCATGACGAGCCCTCTCAGCGGACCCCCGCCCGAGTCGCCTCTTCAGTCGCCCACCGTCGCGCCTCACTCAGCAACTATCGACATGCCCTCGCCGCTGCTGCCTTCCGCGCACTTCCCTCGACCGTCGTTGAGCACAAAGCCGTCTGTCTCTTCGTTCCGGCACTGCCCCAACAGCCCGGAGCTGCCGCTTCCTCTCCCATCGATTCTGCAAGAGCACGACGAGTGGTCGGACCGCCTAGGACACGCCAACTTTACCATCACGCCGCACCCATACCAGCCCGAAGCCGTGAACCTCGAAGCGCTCCGGCAATTGCGCCACGACTGGGATCTTGCCCGATGCAACTACACCAAGCACCTGGTCCGAACGGGCGAGAACTATGGCGAGACGAGCAAGATCTACGGATTGACGGAGGCCAAGTGGGCCGACCTCGAGAAGCGATGGAGGACAACGCACGACACTCTGATGGAGCAGATTGTGGAAGCTACCAGCTCAGCACCCCCATCGACGAGTTCCTCCCGAAGCCGAAGCCGTGGTCGCGGACGGGCACGAGCCAGTAGCGGCGGAGCTGCCCTCCTGGGACGACCTCCCACAGACGACGTCTTTGCCGGAATGCAGTGGCGACGGCTCGAGGACGGACTTCCCAGCGCGATTCCACGACTGGTTGACGCAGAGGGCAAGTTCCCGGCGCGAGGCGACGAGGACATTGTAGGACCTATGCAACGGGACGAAGTCATGCTACGGACGCACAGCGAAGAGCGCAAGGGAGCACGATTCTGGAAGAATCTGGCCGGCAAGGTCGGACTCCGAAAGTAATGGATGGATTCGCCTGAAGGGGCGATGCGATGCGATGCGAACTCGAAGACGGATCAACGATAATACCTATTCACGACCTTGATGCGATGACGACTAGACAAGAACTAGAAGTCATTGAACGACACGGCCAGCTATCATGGGGTTTGCTTGGCATTTCTATTTCTCTCTTGTTCTTTTTTCCTTCTGCTCTTTTTTTCTTTTTACTTGCGGAGATACCCCGACTCATGTCACTCCTTTTTCATATTTCTGGGATGATTCCCTGTATAGCCACGACGGCAACTCGCAAACCCCTCGCGTTCTGTACTGAGCAGACAGACGTGTGCACATTAGTTATTATTGGTTATTGTCTAGACCTGTACATAAATGGATGGACGGGAAGGGACTGGATTGGAGGGGCGTTGCCAGGGACATTTGTTTTGCAGTTGAAAAAGTCAAAAAGCTTAGATCAGGAGGGAGGGAGGCGAAAAAGGGGCAGAGCGATATGGGCCTGTCTCTGGAGTTGGTTCTGCTTTTTTTCCTTTGGTTGATTTTACCCTCTTGAAGGGTGCGATGCATGCCACACGCATGCACGACATACAGGTTCAGATGCAGACACAAAGAGACAAACAGTTGAGTTATCCGTCGACAATGGATGGCAAATGCAGATAATGGACCTGGCCAGGGATGGATGATTGGATGAGCATCGCTGGCAGGTTGGGCAAAACAGGACAAAGAGGGGAAGCCAGAGACGAGCATGGCACGACACAGGGGGGGGTTTGTACAATGATGTGTATCGCGGGGATGGATGTGTCTGTGCCTCGCCTCTCTGATGGCTTGGCTTGGTGGAGGGTGTAGGAGATGCCCTCGGACCTTGATTGACAAGGAGTCGAGGAGCAGCGAAGCGAATGAAAGAATAAAAAACGTTGAACAAACAAGCTGTTCCATCATGTTGCTCGTGATGTTGCTCAATGGATGGTGTTGACTGATGAATGTTTCGATCGACAAAGAATGTTTCGTCGATCAGACCACCTTTGCAAACTGACAGGATGCAGTGAAGCCATCACCCTTGAAAGCCATAGACGGTTGATCCAAGCGAGGCAGAAGGGTTTAAGCGTCGTACTGCCTGACGCCGCGATACGATGCGACCCCTCGCTGAGCGGGCGTCGCCTCACCAACATCAACACGACGTAAAACCTTTCAGGGCTGAGAACCAAAAACAAAAAAAAAAAAGTATGACGACAGAGGCTTGACCTTCCCCCCCGCGTACGGGTAACATACGCGTCGGAGAGTAGACGCCACCGCGTTTGAAGACCGACATGAAAGGGACGAGCTATTGGACATGAAACCACAGCACACAGAGGCTGCTTGCATGTGGGTGTGTGGCACGAGGGGGAGACCTTTTTATGGAAGGATGAGCCGGTGGTTTCTTGGAGGGAGGCTTGACAGATCTGAATATGCCGTCGCCCGTCAAAGTGGGAAGTACAACGGGAGGATGCATTCGGGGAAGAAAGGAGGATGCTGTCTCGGAGTGTGTTGGATATGGTGGACAAGCCTCTCGGTGTGGTAGACAGTCTCGTATTTGCTGTTTTCTGTATGCATACACGACTTGAGCTTGCGGAGTATCATACGCGTCCAGGTCTACATCTAGCATGAATAGAGACTCCAAGTATGTAAAGAGTGAGAGCTCCTATCTGTGTCACCTGTCGCTGTGCCAGGGATGAGTTTCACAGCGAAGGAGGCAGGATAGGACGAGGCAGCGGGGTTGATGCGGCCTTGTGCGCCTTTGACAGACTATTGTGTATGCTTCTGGTTTACATAGACGGGACGAGTTCAAGTCGGCTGTGCCTGTCGTGAATACTCGGATATGCTTGGTGGTGCATGCAACATGGATGTATAAGGCGAGGATAGTGTTGATCATGACCATGCTCGGGAAGGGCTTGATGACTCTCTGTAATAAGCTTAACGGCCATTGTCGATCAAATGTAGATCTCCCATGACCCTTTGCTTTCAGATGCTCGAGTACGTAGTCAACCTGAGTTATCTTGCCCCGCCCAGTCTACTCAATTGACACATGGTAGAGACAATGACTTGGACGCAAGCCTTGTTGTTGAAGGCTTATTCATCAGCCATCCCGTGACGATTCAAGAATGGGGGAGGCACATGTGAGACTGCCGCAGGAAATGAATGACGTGCACCACTTGATCCAATTCTGACACATTGCCGCCCGAGACACAGTGAGGACATTCGCTCCATCTCTGTATTTAAGTCTTTCAGACCTGTTTGAGGTTTTGGACCAAAGAAGAGATATGGGGTGCTTTCGAATTGCTGGTTCATGATGCTCACCGAGAGTCGCAGGTGGGTGCTGAGGAGACGGCACGGGGTGACTTGTACGGCCAGTAACCTTAGTCATCCATCTCTGTATCAAAAGGCTGTTTTTCTTATTGAGTCCCAAACGTCTCTCTTGGCATCTCTCTGGTCGTCACCAGTTCATACTTCTATAGGTGAGGCGGGGTGTTTGTTGTCCTTGTATCTTGACCAACGCTGCCTCTATACAGCATCCGGAGTCAAAAGTTAAGAAACAACTATATTCAAGCGACACTAGAGCTTAATCGCCAATACACAATATAAATCACGAGTGTCTTGTCGACTTGTCTATTGTCTACCAAGAGGATCCAACTCGACACCCATCCTCAGCCCGGGTGACTTTGAGAAAACCTCTAGAGTCGTCCACGATCCTAGAAAGAACCTCAGATCAGACAAAGCCCGTACGAAAGATGTCTCAGCCTACCCTCCCGTCATAGTAGGCAAGAATGAGCTCCTCGGCCTCTATCAGACGGCTATGTCATGTCCGTTGAGCCTTGGAAAGAAATGCCCCTGTGCATTCTTAGCCCACTCGTGAATGCGGCGTTGCGCCAACATAACCACCTACTTCACGGTCGCGCCCTTCTCGCATGCTCCCCCCCGCCCTACTCATGCCAGATCCAGGTCCATGACTTACATTTCAGGTCCAGAATCAGCCCGAGAAGAACGGGTTCGTCAGCAAGACGGGTGGGTTCGAGGCCTCCCTCTATGGAATTGGACCGCCGAGGGCTGTCGGAGAAATGAGTCGCTTTTATTGACGCACCCTTTTAGTATCCAGTCATACCCTCCAGGGTCTATTGAGATCTGCTGGCGTAGTGTTCTGTATAAAGTATACGCCATTGCCCCTCTGTTTGTGGGCTCCATGGCGGCGGACGGCGGGATGGAAGACAGACTTGATCTCTCTCTGCTGGTCTCAGACAAGAGTGCTTCGCCCTTTGCATCGAGGTCCAGGATGGGTGCTTCAGAGTCAGCTTCTCAAACCATGGGCAGGCTCGACACACATCTTTCCAACGGTGCTGGAACAGCTCGGTTCATTGCCTTGGACGCCCAAATATTCATGACGGACCTAAGTTGAGCTGAGGTTAGACATTGCCAAATGTGGTCGGAGGGCGAGCTCCCTACGAACCACCTTCAAGACTCCAGCCATCAAGAGAACGCCTACCATTGACAGCGTCCTGAGAACCCCTCAAGTGTCCGCTCCAGCCGACTTCCAAACGCCAGAGCTCCCCCCCCAGGGGAGAACACTTTGCTTTTCTCCTCTCCTCAGTACGAGTTTACTCCCGACCAGGACGGGGAGAGTCGCGCCTGGGGGCCGTCCGCATGGTTGGGCGGCGTTGCCAGCTGAAGAAAAACGAGGAAAGGAAATTGAGCCAAGCAGAGATGGTAGACGAGGCGCCCCTGCTGGCCACGAGGTTAATGGCTTCACTACTAAATCTCCCACGCCTAGATTATGCTCATCACTTAAGAATGAATAAGTCATGGATTCTCAAGACGCTGCCACGTATGTTAGGTGGATCGTATTACTTACTGTTAGGTTATGTATAGACAGATGACAGACATCACGAATCATTACAAGATCAAGAGATCAAAAAGCGCAGCGTCAAACATGGCATTTCCATACACGAGCCTCCTGGCTCTCTCAGTCCTACACTATCAATCGTCCTTTCTCGACGAGATATCCCAGAAAACAAAAAACAACAGCCAACAACACAAAAACCAACTCAGACACAGACTCGGACACAACTCAAACAACAACAAACACAAACACAAAACCGCCTCTTGGGCCCCTCAGCTGGTATCTTGTGCAACCACCAACGCCTCGCCCAAAAAATGCTTTTCCCCCCAACGCCCCAAAAATGCAGTCGTACACGTTGAATTATCTCCTCCCTAGGAGGATCGGGAGCCATGCTCCCCCCCGTCTCGTTGCCACCGTCCAAAAAACACCACGCTCCCCTTACGACTGGGAGCGGGTTCTCGCCCGCGTCATCCGCTGGGGCTTGACGGGCGTGCCGTTGCCCGCCATGCCCAGATCTTCAGCGGCCTTGACGGCTCGCTTCTTCTGGGCAGTGGACTTGGGCTTGGCAACGCCCGTCTCCCCCTGCGTCACCTTGGCCTTGGTAGGCCGTCCGCCCTTCTTGGGCTTCGCCTCCTGGACGCTCTCCAGGGGCTCCCTCCACCCCACCGACTTCTTGCCCTTGTCGGCACTTGACTCACCACCAGACGCCAGGCTCGCGTCCGAGTCATCCTCGCCCTTGGTCTCTGCGTGCTTAGCCAGGACCTGGGCGGGATACTCGGCGCTCCCCTTGTTCCTCTTGGTGTTGAGGCGCGTCTGGTGGGTCAAGTCCTGTTGCTCGCTGCGCACGCTCGAGTTCAGGACAGCGCCGCCGTTGCGGCCAGCGCCAGACCGATTCAGCTTGATCGGAGTTGGGATCGACGACTTGGGGGCACCGCTGGTCTGCTCCCGCGACCGGAGCCGCGTCGATCGCCGTGTGACTGGACTGTCGGCCTCAGTCACCTCCGTCTGCTTCTCGACAGTCTCGTCCGCCTCTGCTGTCGCCTCTTCAGCAGCGGCTGGGAGATCTGTCATCTCGGTCACCAGGTCTGTCTTCTGGCGGGTGGTCTTTGTGCGGCGAGTTCGCTTAGGCGTTGTCTGCTTGGACTCCTCCTTGCTGGGCTTAGCCTTCTTGGCAGGTGACTGCACTTCACCACTATCGTCTTCGTGCTTGCGCTTGTTCTTCTGTGGGCTTCCCCTGTTAGGGCTTCGTGCCTCCAGAGGCTGTCGCTTCGCAATCGGTGCCATTGGAGATCCAGTCTCGGTAGTGGTGGTGGCGATACTCTGACGGGAGCGCTTGATGAACTCACGCATGTACTCGCGGCCGGGGCTGTCGTAGTCTTGGCGACGTGTGTCCGCTGCCTGGGCAGGTTCTGCTTCTTGCACGGGTGTGGTGTTAGAAGTCGCCTCGATTTCGGGAGCATCAACGGCTTGTGCCGTGTTCTCAGTGGGAGTAGTCTCAACAGGGGCAGCTTCAACGGGAGTGATGTCGGTGGGAGTGGCATGAACAGGAGTAGTTGTCTCCGCAGGAGTAGTCGTCTCCGCAGGAGCAGTGCGAGTTGCATGTGTAGGGGTCATGTGCTTGGACTTCGGAGCAGGAGTAGCTGCCGGCAAGTCGTCCCAAGACATAACAAGGGTCTCATCAGCGCCGGTCACCTTAGGTGTCTCGACATCAGGAGTCTGGTTGGTACGGTTCATCATGCTGAGACGAGCAACATCAGGAGTCGCGAGGAGGTTGTTGACAGCGGGAGTTCTGCGGGTAGCTGTATTCTGAGCGGGAGTAGATTCTGGCAAATCATCCCAAGGCATAACAAGTGTTTTATCGGCACCCGTCACCTTGGGTGTCTCGAAGCCAGGAGTCTGGTTGCTATTGTTCATAATGCCGCGGCCAGTGATATCAGGAGTCTTTAGCAGAGTGTTGACACCAGGAGTCCCGTGAAGCTCTGTATGCTCAGCAAAGGTGAACCCGTTCTGAGGAGAGCCGAAGAGTAGAGTGTTCTCCCCGGCGGGGAGCTCTGGCGTTTGGAAGCCGGCTGGATCGGACACTCGAGGAGTCTGGTTGGTACCGTTGATAATGCCGAGACCAGTAACATCAGGAGTCTTCAGTAGGGTGTTAACACCAGGAGTCCCACGAAGCTCTGTATGCTCGGCAAAAGTAAACCCGTTCTGAGGAGAGCCGAAGAGCAGAGTGTTCTCCCCGGCGGGGAGCTCTGGTGTCTTGAAGACGGGTGTAGCAGATACCTGAGGCGTCTTAAGGACGCTGTCAATAGTTGGGGTCCTCTTAATAGCAGGAGTTTTGAAAGTAATCCTAGGTGAGGAAGAAATGGAGGGCGACATCGAAAACTGAGACCCATCGAATCCTTGGCTCGCAGGGAACATGTGGGCGTACTCGGCCGATAGCTTAAATCTGACAAAGAGTCTGCCGTTCTGCTCAGTGACAACGACCTTAGCGTGACCCTGGCATCCATCATCGGCCATGCGGGACAGAGAGTAAACGGGAGGTGGAGGTGAAGAGAAGTGGGTTCCGAAGATATCAGGGTTCTCGCGCATGTCGATGTTAACGACACCGTGCTCAATAGTGGCGGTAGGGGTGGGATGAGTGTTGTGAGGAGCTTGCTCGGCCTTATCGGCGGCATCGGTTTCGGCCTGGATCGGCTCGACAATAGCGTCCTCTTGAACGGGCTCAGTAGCAGTGTCAACATCCATTGTAGGCTCAGTTTCAGTAACCTCTTCGACAACACTCAGTTCAGCGGTAGGAGCGACATCCATGGCAGACTCGGGCTCAGTAACCTCTTCGACAATGCTGAGTTCAGCAACAGGAACAATGTCCATGGCAGTCTCAGGCTCAGAAGCTTCCTCGACGACGCTAAGTTGAGCAGCATCAACATTGATAGGAGTGGACTTGGCGGGGGTAGAGGCAACAGAGTCGAACAAAGAGCCAATCGAGATGTCATCGCGGAAGATATCCTGGTCTTGGAATCGAACCTTCCGGGGAGAAGAAGAAGCACGACGGGCCTTGTCCTTGAAGTACTTGCGGAGCAGAGGCTCGCTCTGGCGTCGGCGGGCCTTGTTGACGTTCTTGATACGCTTAGGCTCACTAGAGTGAATAGAGTTGTTCATCCAAGAGATGGAAGAGTTGAAAGATGGCGAGACAGTGCCAAAATCAAAGTTCGCGGGCTCAGCAGATCGAGGAGTAAGGTCGCACTGAGGCAGCTGAGGAGTAGTGGGAGGGAGGAGAGCGGCCAGGCCGATGGGGCTGTCGGTCTGGGTGGGAGTAGCAGGCGCCCGCGTGGAACGCACGGGGCTGAAGGCCTGGGGAGTGGAGGGATCCCGTCGGCTCCATCGAGAGGGGGTGGGAGCGATAGGTCGGGCAAGAGTGATGTGCTCAATTGAGTCATCCTCGTAGGTGTCGGCGGATCGGGCCAGAGGGGTAGAATCGATACCGCGAGGAGTAATAGCAGGCTTCGCAGGGTTTGGCGATTGCTGGATGGGAGTAGAAGGAGCCGAATCGGACTTGGTGGGAGATGGAGAGGCCTTTGGACTCGAGCCGGGAACGAGCTTGTAGACACTGTTCGTGAGAAGGCGCATGCTCTTCTTGATGGGGCTAGTGAGTCTGGCGATTCGCTTCTGGGGCGATCGCGCTTCGGCGTGGATGACGGGTCGGAGGATGGCTGTTGGGGTGGGTGGTTCGGTGTAGTCGGTGACATCGGACAATCTGGGTCCGGCTGAAGCAGGCTTGCGAACGCGGGACTGCATCTGTCGCATGACGTAAAGTGCCTCGGCGATGGATGCCGTCTTGAGGCTGACCTGGCCGTCGCCGTTGATCATGGCTCGTTCGATGATGGGGAGGAGTTGGTGGTAGATGCCCAGCTTGTTACCTCCGTTGGGAACCAATGGCATAGGCATATCGACAATATCGGCCCCGGCGTATCGCTTCATGGGCACGACCTGGACAAGCTCGCCGCGTCGGGCTGCAATCTTGTCTGCAAGGCGGGTGTCGGTAGATGTAGTCATGTAGTAGTTGGTAATGTCAACTGGAGAAATGTTAGCGACAAGCAATCGGTGGCAGAAGCGAGGCGTACCCTTGGCGAGCATCCACATGTTGGCTATTTCAGCATCGGAGTAAGGTTGTCCGTCGAGATCGATGTCTCCCTGCACAGGCTGGAAGTTTGCACTTCGGTGTCGAATGCGTCGCGACTCTTCCTCGAGAGTAAACTCATCGGCGGCCGGCTCGGGCTCGGGCGCGGGGGTCTTGAAGGTCTTTGCGACGACAGCGTCGAGGTGGCGGCGTCGGGTGCAGAGACCGACTCGCTTCATGATCTGGCCGGTTTGACTAGTCGAGGAGTGGCGCTGGATCGGGATGCGAGACCAAGCGGGAAGTCGAGAAATGGGTGTAGGTGCGGCGAGATCTATGCTCCATAGCCTGCAATCGCGTTAGCTATCTCGTGCGTGATGCAACAATATTGCGCGCAAGCCTACATCTTGGTGGTTTCTGTGCCGGTCTGGTTGCGGGAGGAGAAGAAGGGGATGAAGGAGTTTGAGACGGGTTGACTTGAAGTAAATGTTAGCACAAAAGAGAAGCTTCGATCAACAAGCACGGCGACAAGAAAAAAACTCACATCTTCATGGGCGATTGCCCAAAACCCCATTTGGGGAGATCCGCGGCCGCCATCTCGAAGGATGTGCAGCGCGGGAACGAGAGAAAGTAAACAAACCGCCCAAAGCAGCGGGGCAACGATCAGAAGAGTCGATGAGGAATCGGTAAAGACGAGGCTAAATGAAGCTCGAAAATGCGGAAGAAAAGTCGGTGACTCAAAGATTCGTGAAGCGCAAAAGCGTGTGCGAAGAAGAAAGGGTTCGGGTACGAATTGCGCGGGAAGATTGTTTGGTGTTGTGTGTTTGGAGAGGTTGCCGGGATTTGGAGTGTGGGCGGGTACGGGTACGCTTCTGCCAGACGCGTCGAGGTGCGGTGCCAAACAACCGCGCGGGTCACGTGGGGCGCACCCTTTTGGTCTCCACTCTGCACGACGCGCGCGTTGGGTCGATGGTCGCCAGTGATGGCCGCCGACAGGGGATACAGTGAGGGGTTATTCAAATCGATGCCTGCTCTATTGTCGAAATTTACTGGTTCAGGCACGTCTGTTTGTTTCTCGATACAATGAGGCCCACGTCGCAAAGTCCCGTTGGATCAAAGGACGTTCGTTATAGAAACAATGAGGCACTACCAAGTTGGCGTCAAGCTCGGAGCGCATGTAAAATCATTACAATGGCGGCCCCCGGAGCCAATCGCTTGAGCCTAATTAGACCTGTAGTGAAACTCTGCCGATCAGCCACTTTGCTGGTAATGCCCGGGCGGGCTGCGCATGGAAGGCCCCCTGTTCTTGGTCTTTCAGGGATCCTCGCCTCACCGATGTTTGTGGGAGTGGTGCCATGATTGTCTGGCAGTAGATGAATGGAAATTGGAGGTGCGATGCTATATTGGGATATATATGCAAAATCTATTCACGGCGGTTTCCCTTTAAATCTCCACAAGTATTCGTCAAGCAGCCTCGGCGACGTCAGATATCAAAGTTGAAGCTCTACAGTGGAGGTCAGTAAAAAAAACAAGACACCAGTACCGCGGCATCAGTTTATCATCCTCAAAAACAAACAAAAAGTCGCAATAAAATAATAGAATTACATACAGAATCTCTTTCATTATTACTATATAGTTCAAGACTTTATTTTCCAAATATTTTACAATCCCATGCTCTACAAATCAGCAGCATTTACCAACTACTCAAGGTACCTTGTTGAGCTCTCATTCTCTCAACCGGCTGCCAGGGAATCACACATCTCAAGCTTAGTCACCATGATAGCTCCCCCGTTTCGGCAAGGAGGGGTCCGATCCCGCCCCGCCACTCGGTCGCTTGAGCCGCGTGCGACCAAACGTCATCCCTCTAGGCGGCCATCTCCAGACACCCAAACCCAACCTCGAAAGCGAACATCTCCTCCAGCCAAGACGATCAAACCCTCCCACGCCGAACGAACAATCCTCCACAGCTAGCGGCAAATCATCATCCACCATGAACCGTCTCTTTGGCTCAAAGCCCACGGGCCCAAAGCCCACCCTCAACGGCGCCATCACCAACCTCGACACGCGCGTCGCAGCCCTCGACACAAAGGTCAAGGCCCTCAACGGCGAACTTGCCGCCTACCAGGAGAAGCTTTCACGCATGCGCGAGGGCCCCGGGAAGCAGGCCATCAAGCAAAAGGCGCTCAAGGTCCTCCAGCGGCGCAAGGCGTACGAGGGCGAGAAGGAGAACCTCGAGAGCCAGGTGTGGAACATGGAGCAGGCGCAGAACATGCAGGACAACCTCAAGAACGTCATGACGCAGGTCGACGCCATGAAGACGACCAACAAGGAGCTGCGGAAGCAGTACGGCAAGATCGACATTGACAAGATCGAGAGGCTGCAGGATGAGATGGCGGACCTGATGGATGTCGGCAACGAGATCCAGGATAGCCTGGCAAGGAGTTATGACATTCCTGACGAGGTGGACGAGAGTGAGTTGGATGCTGAGCTGGAGGCTTTGGGTATGGAGGTTGAGTTGGAGCAAGAGATGGGTGGTGCGGTGCCTGGGTTCCTGCAGGACGAGGTTGTGCCAGAGTTTGTCGATGAGCCCCCTCAGACGGAAGACAAGGTGAAGCAGGCTGCGGGTTAATAGACACTACGATACTGGATGATATATGAGGATAGCATCACACGTATCCAGGCGGATTCCTTTTGCTACAGGCGTTAGTTGGATAAGGAGGTTCTCGCACGCACAAGCATACCATTTTCACCATGATTTAAACTGCATTTTGACTCTTAACATGTGTCAGGGTCGGGACCAGGTTTTATTCAATATGGTTAGACTAATTAATTAAATATCTAAGACTAAGGAGAAAGAGAATCTTTTCTATATGGGCTTATAGCGGGTTCTTATAGGGTTTATTATAAGGGTTAAGGTAAGGCTTTAGCTAATTCTTAGTTCTTCTAAGAGAAGAATTATATAAGGATGTGAGAAGCAGCGGTACGGCGAAGCCTCGCTAAGCCATATGCCTTATGGATAGAGGTGTGGCACGGTTCCGGCACGAAGTGCCAGAACTGATTGATCTTTTGCAGGTCTATTGGCTCAATTGGCATGCCACCCAATTATGTTACACTTAGCTCTAATCACTTGCTTAACCATCTATTCATTGCTGGCTTGATATATAATATCGTACACTCCGAAATCCAAAGTACGCCGCCTCCTCTGTGATCGAGTTGGTGGTACAGTTCATGTTCCAGAAATCCGAGAAAACCGCCCCCTTGCTTGTTATTCGCGATGCAACCAAACAAAAAACTCCCTGCTCAAATGAATGCTGCTTTCCTTGGAAACAAAGATTTGATGCCATGGCCCGGTTTTTAGTCGACTGTTGCAAAGAATCGCACGGCTTCCTCCAGTTCTGGGTCCTTGTTACAGAAATCCCATCCCACGATGACGGGGGCCTGGCTGCAGCAGATGATCTTGCGGGCGTCAAACTGAAGCTTGAAGACGCGCGCTGGCGAATTCTCCACCGCTGCGATGTGCGGGTGATGATGACCTGGGGGCAGGATGTTTTGGGCCATATTCTGTGGCTGGCCCGGCATGGCCGGTTGTACAGGCGGCGCGCCTTGAGGCTGTGTGAGGGTCACGACAGGAGGGTGTACAACCTGTCCTCCCAAGGTAGGGTTGATCGGCATACCGGGGACAGCGATGGCAGCACGCGGGGCTCGCGGGTGACCAGGTCCGTTGCCATCTGCAGAGCCCCCTTGGTTTGATTGTTGCCGCGGCGGCATCTGACTGAGCTGGAGAGCAGCCAGAGCCTCCGTCACCACTGCCCTCAACTGCGCTCTAGCCAGAGGTGAAGTTTGGCGTTCGACGGCTGATTGCAAGTGGGAGTGGTGAGCCAGAGTGACCGGGTACGTTTTGAGCACTCGCTGTAACGCGGCCGGTCCATGAGGTACGGTCTGATCGATAAGTGCCTCGTACGAGGCCGATGTTCGCTGGTTGTCCCCGTGGTGATCTCTCAGCATCATGGGTCCCATTGATGAGCCACTCGCAGGCGGAGAGCGAGGCCCATTTGCCTGGTTCGTAGGCCGGCCATGCGTAGTCCCAGCCCTCGCTGCCGCAAGGTTAGACACGGCAGCGATGGCGTCACGCTGAGCAGCCGCAGCCGCCTCTTCCTGTCGCAGGTGATGAGCAGGCTTCCAGACACCCTCCTTGTCGCGCCTCCAGACGATGATGCTCTGGTCATAGGAGCCGGACACAATGCGACCATATTTCCTACCGCCACCACCGCCAGGGGGGAGCTTCGCGCCGAATGCCTGGACGTCCTGAGGTCGCGAGCTGCCTGCGTTCGCCCGACGATCTCTCCGACGTCTTCGCTCCAGGTTGTGATCGATCTCACCAGCTTCAAACGCCCTGAAATACTCGGCATCCACCGCCTTGGCCTCTGTCTCATCCTCGACCTTGCTGTATGGTAGATCTCCAAAACCAGCCTGGACTGTGCGGACTAGGTGGGCGTGTCCTCGCAGTTGGGCAACCCTCAGTCCGGTGGGCGCATCAAAGATACAGACCTCGTAGTCGCTACTACCACTGACGATTCTGCGCCCATCAAACTCGACACAGGCGATGCCCTTCTCGTGCGCTGGGATTGTCTGGGTACAGACCTGCTCAGGCCAGTTCCATACCTTGATATGCCTATCTCCGGAAACGGAAACAATGGTCCGATCACGAACCTGGATAGCATTTACGGCAGCACTGTGCCCGTCCAAACGACCAATCATGGAAAACGCGGGCCTGATGGGGAGCTCTTGTGACAGGTCGGGCTCGTAGCCGTACCGTCGCAGGTTGGTCGGCACAGGACTCACCAGATCGTGTCCACCATATCCCAGATCCCCGTGACGCAGAGGGTGTCTGTTGAAGATCTTGATGGTCTTGTCTTTTGACGAGGTGACTAGAATCCGCTTATCGAACCTCACGTTGAGCACAGACTCATGGTGAGCTCTAGTCAGCTTCTGAATCAACTCGCCGGTCGAAAACTTCCAGATGAAAACGTTAGAATCACTGCTTCCGGAAACGAGGAGATCCTCTTGGGGATCAGCATCAAACTGGAGGCAGAGCACAGAGCCCACATGGCCAGTCAGCGGTGGTCGGACCAGTCTGCGAGTGTGCACATCCCATATTCTCATAGTTTGATCCCTGCTACCGCTCACAAGGAAGTTTCTGTCGAACTGGATCGTGTAGACACACTCTTGATGTCCTTCCTCGGGAAAGTTTGGGTGAGGGAACTGAATAGTGGTGAACTTTCCCAGCTCCCAGTTCGACTCGAGTCTGCGACGCATAGCGTACAGGTACCGCCAGTTAATGCGATACCGGTTTCTGCTGACATCCCAGGCGTAAAGATTAGACGGTGGCAGCATGTTGGATGCGTCGGCGGCTGACATGGGCGGCATGGAGAACTCGGTGTCACCGCTAGGCTCCTTACGCTTCCCTCTCGTGTCTGATGATGAGGAGTAAGTCCGGTCCAGACTCGGAATCCTCATGCCATCAAGGTCCATCTCTCCCATGGGGACAACCGCAGGCCTGCTCGACGAGAATGACGACGTTGGACTACCGAACATGCTTCCTGCAGCCGAGCTGTCGTTAGGGCCGGGTGTACGGTCGCCATCGGTCATCTCGAGGTCTTCATCGCTATTCACAACGGCGCGGATCTTATTGGGATGCACGTCCTGCATCGACTGGAGGCGGTTGAGCTGGCGGATCGAGTAGTTGAGGCCATTGTTGACCTTGGCCTCGCAGGCGACGATCTCGGAGTTGATGGTCTTCCAACCTTCCATGTAGTATAAGCGCTCCCATAGCTTCCGGTCCAGAGCCAACTCGAACCAGGCCCGGCATGTCTGGGTTACGGCAACTAAAGAAACGGGGTCGAGGCAACCAAGGATCTTGAGGCAGATTTCGGCGGGAAGGTACTGAATAAAGTCGATGTAGAGTCTCGGGTTCAAACGGTGGACGATCTCGGCGATGACGGACGTGGGGAGGTTATCGAGAAGAGCCATGGTCAACTCTGTAGATATGTCAGCAACTTGGGTCGAGGAACGAGTCGAACGGCGATCGGTCGGTACCAGTCTTGACCTGAAGCGGAAGAAGTGACGAGTTTGCGACTAGCCATGCGCTCAGGTCGGAGGGAGACCGCAAGGAAGCGAGAGCAGATGAGAGGTCTTGATTGACAGTTGGCGTGAGAGGATCTTCGGAGTAGCCCTCGTCGGGCTGGTGGGCGGGAGAAAAGGGATCCATGGAGGACAAGGACTCCTTCTTGGTCATGGTTACGAGGCTAGAAGCCCCTGTTGACGAAGCAGAGCCCCAGACGGCAGACTCGAGGGGAACCAAGACGGGTTTAGAGCGCGAGAGACAGCGCTGGGCCCAGAGATGCGCGTGTGTCGTCGGGGATGGGGCTGGCTCAAAGGGTTGGGGGATCGGTTCGTTCGGTGGGAGGACGAAGCGGTGCCACAACAGGACGCAAGACGCGCGGAAAGCGAAGGCAGCGCGACGCAAGAGATGAAGCGTAGAGTAACCAATGTATCGAACAGGACGGAAAAGTATGTACCCGGGCTATGTACCGCAAAAGGGACGACGAGGAGGATGCTTGAACGTGCGGACGCGGGAAGCGATGGATGGATGGAATGGAATGTTGGAGACGATGACCACCATGGGGATGAATGTGACGGGACGGCGGTGGAAGTGGAGGTTCCAGGCTCCACTCATTCACAGCAAAAGCGCCCGGGCATTGGCATTGATCGAATCGATTTGATTGTTTCTCTGCCGGCCGATAACTGATGGGGGACCCAGGCCCCTCTAGGTATCTGTACGGTTTAGCGTCAAACCCTCAGCTGTGGCTGCTCCATAGCGGCAGTCGACGCAGGGCCAGCCCCCTAGAGTCCAAGGGGCATTAGGCTTCTGGAGTCGGCCAGCTGCAGCCTTACAGAGGACGACTGCGAGTCATTGCCCGTGTTGACAGGCTACGGGTGGATGGAAACCGGCTTCATCTGTTCCGGAAGCAGTGAATTAATTGAAACTATTGGCCATCCATCGCCTAATTATCATGCTCTAGCTTTGTTTAATCCTGTCTATTCAATCCGTGCGCAGACGATGCGGCTTAAACGTCGAGGCGGGCAGCCGTCAACTGGGGTGCAGCAGCCGATGGACGATGGACGGGACGGGAGGCGTCGGGTCAGCAGAGGCCCAGGCGGGGCGAGATCTGAGTCTCGGGTAGGACATGGATCACGAACCATCACAAGGACTTTAATTGTCACCTCGCCTTTGTCATTGTATTTGTGAGTCAAGTTCGAGTCGTCACCTGATGAACAGATCTAGAGGATCTCGGGAGTCTCTTTGTCTTGTTTGGGTTCTGCATTGAACAGCCTTGAGCTGAGGTCGCGTGACCTTGGATCTACAAGACAAAGGAATGGATGCCTCATTTCAAGTGTAATTTGATGACACGAGCACGTATCACCAGGCAGCCACTTAACCCAACATTGCCACAGAGAATATGAAATGTATAAAATTAATGTCTAAAATACAATATCTAGGGTAGTAGAAATTGTCTAGTATATCATATTAAAATCCTCCATATCCCACGGAAAATCCTGAAGCAGCGTGTTCCAGTCCGGCGGCAAGAGGCTGTCTCCATCATGATGCTGCATCTGTTCGGGCACGCCTGCGCCGTCAGCGACGGCTGTCTGTGGACGACCATCAGCGTTCTCCGATGCTTCCTGTGACTCCCCTTCCGCTTCTGCGCCGGTTTTCTGCATCATCATCATGGCCCGTTCCCTCAGAGCCGTGAGGACCGTCCACATCAAGCCTTTGGGGGCTCCGTGCTCTCCCCTTTTGATAGTCTCTAGATGCTTCTCTACTGCACCAAACGCCCTCGCCGCGTTTGGCCCCCGCGGACAAGCACATAGGTGCCTCAGGATGTAGAAGATCATGTGGTACTGAGGGAACGCGCGGGTGATCCAGTGCCAAGGTGCGAGGTCCTCGTCTTCCCACATGCCGTTGGACTGCTCCAGCACACTGAGGGCCTCTATCAGGTTATCCTCCGTGGCCCAAAACCTCAGATCATCTGGCTGGTGCAGGCTCTGCCACTGTCGACGGCTGACGATGTCGAGCTTTTGGACGAGGAAGCGTGCAATCACCACCGTCATCCTCTGCTGTGGGATGAGAGTGTTGCAGCCCTGCAGGATCTCTTGGGCCCGGACACTCGCTTCTTTGACCACCTGAGCTCGCACGTCCTCCCCTGGCGTTACTTCCGTGGACCAGCCCATCTGGAATAATCGCCCCCATGCTCGTGCTATTTGAATGTTGACCAGGGATAAGGTCATGCCCGTCCAGCCCGGTCTTGACTCGGGGAGCTCTTTCATATCTGGCGATATATCGCTATCGTGGAGGTTCCGGGGGTGGTCGACCGAGTACAGCGGGTTGGGCCCCGATGGATTCTGGAGGCCGTAGTCTTCGCCTCCTCTTCCATCTCGCTCTAGAAAGTGCCACCATAGTCGTCGGCGGATCTCGGCTTCGAACGGGGATAACCCGAGTTTTCGTCCGTCTCTATGAAGACCCATGGATTGTGCCGCTCGGAGGGCAAGGCCATTCATTATCCAGACTGCACGGCCCGAGTTGTTGACCCGCATAGCTGCCTATCATGATGTTAAAATCAATCAAGTGACGGCAGCTTTGGCACTCACTAGGTAGACTGCGAGAGCCTGCAGCAGAGGAATGGTTGGGTTTTCCAAAAAGTCTGTCTCTGACAGAGCTTGCTCTAGGCCTGCCTTGTAACGATGGAGGGCCGTTTGCCTCTCTTCCCCCAAGATGGCTTCCACAACCTCGAGATCGAGAGCGGTGGCTGCAGCGTAATAGATGGCAAAGCAGACGCCCAGGTTCTCGGCCGATGCCTTGGAGGGATCCTGCAGCACTGTATAGACTCGCACCTCGGTAGTCGGAACATGCATGATCTTGGTGCAGAGGTCAACGCTTTCCACAAACGTCTTCCATAGTTTCATGGCGAGTGGCCTTGCAGGATGGAAGCTGGCAAGAGGTACCGTGGAGGACGTGTTTGAAATAAGACCCATGGGGTTGAATGGTGAGGCAAATGAGGTACTCGGGGGAGACTCGCTCCTCGGTGTCGCCAATGCTGTCCGTACATCGTGTTCCTGAACATGTTAGAGGGTGGATGAGTGATTGTGATGGGTTTCACACCTGCTCGATAACACGAGAGAAGAGGACTTCATTCACATAGTGACTAATTCGACCTTTGCTCAATAAAAGACCCTCACGGCGGCCTTGCTCTTGATCTGTGGTGTCTGATGCTGGTGGATCACTCGGCCTCACAACGAGGTCTGCTGATGGAGTTGGTAGTGGTACTTGTGGAGAAGCTGCTTGGCTAGACTTGAAGGCCTCGAGGGTCCTTTCCATCTCGGATATTCGAATGGCAACATCGTTGATAGTGGTCTTGCGCGTCCGGCGTACGACTTCTCGCATAGGAGGATACGAACACGGGAACCCGCCGCGTATGCATTGAGAACAAGGCAGCGTCTTGTCACAGCGGACTTTTCGGCGGTGGCATACGGCGCAGGACCGCTCGATGTTGCGGCTCGACTGGGGCCGAGGCCGGGATGCCATAGTGGAAGAATGGGGGTGTGCCAAGGCCTCTGACGGCCGAGTCGGTCGGTGCCTACCTTTTAGATGTTCTCAAAGACCTTCGGCGCCTTGTCGTCAGCGAGGCCGAGGAGGGTCTCTAGGCCGAGCGCTCGGGGTATTGCAGGTGGAGAAGAAGGATCGAGCTTATTAGTTCCCCGGCCGATCTAGCTTCGGTCTCGGCGCATGTTTATCCACCGACGCCGAGCGACGCAATCAGGAGCCGCCGTTCGAGATGTTTTCCCCTGCGCGAGAGGGATTGCGACTCGGCTTTCGCTGTTTTCTCTCTCGCGCGGACTTATGCCAGATGTGAATTCACCATTTGGATGGAGCCTTATGGGGCTGATGGGTCCCCTATCTGTCCGAGTCCGTCTGGCGAGGGTGGTATATAACATTAGCCCGTCCACCCAGTCCCTGGTTATCTGATCCTCAGAGCCGCAGCATCTCAAGAGCCTCACGACAAGTGCCGACGATCAATTCCTCGACAATGACAGCCTCCAACACTCCCTCGTCGCCTCACATGTCTGAGCTCACGCTCCAGGCCGCGGACCAGAACCAGATCAACAACACTGGCCTGCAGGAAAAGTCGGACTTTGAGGAGGGTAGCACGCAACCGACACCACCTAAGAGTGGAGCTCCGGATGGCGGACTTGCAGCTTGGCTCGTCGTTCTTGGCGCCTGGTGTACTTCTTTCTGCAGTTTCGGCTGGGTCAACAGTATGTGTCACCGAACATGTTTTTGATCTGTATGCATGGCTGACATTTGATAGGTGTGGGAGCTTTTCAGGAGTACTACCAGAATGACCTCCTTAGTAATTACTCATCAAGCACTATAGCTTGGATCCCCTCGCTACAGATCTTTTTCATGATGGCAATGGTATGTATTACTCGTATATTTCCTTTCCAACTCGCTGACTCTTGTAGGGACCCGTCGTCGGAAAACTCTACGACACTTATGGTCCTCGCCAACTCATCTTTGTGGGAACCCTCTTCCACGTCTTTGGCGTCATGATGGCCTCCATCAGCACCCAGTACTATCAAGTTCTTTTGTCTCAAGGAGTCTGCTCCGCTCTTGGTGTCTCTGCCATCGTCCAACCTGGTAAGTGTGGCATCCACCCCCGTCTCATGCAGGCTGGGTTTCACTGACATGGCCAGCCCTGTCCACAATCCATGCGTGGTTCGACAAGAACCGAGGAGCCGCCTTCGGTATCCTCTCCACTGGTTCAAGTATCGGTGGTGTCATATTCCCCATCATGGTTAGCCGCCTCATCAAGCAGGTTGGCTTCGGCTGGGCCATGCGTACCTGTGGCTTTTTGGTCCTCGGCCTGCTCATCATCGCCAACCTCACCGTCAAGGCTCTGCACCCGCCGCACCCCCAGAACATGAGCGCTGCTCAGATGGCGAAGCCGTTCCGTGAACCCGAGTTTGTGCTTGTCATGCTTGGTTTCTTCTTCTTCACCTTTGGCATGTATGTCCCGATCAACTACCTTCCGGTCCAGGCGCTCCAGGTCGGTCTGAAGCCGAGCATTGTCGACTATCTCGTCCCCATTCTCAACGCGGCCAGTTTCTTTGGACGTGTCATCTCTGGTATCTTGGGCGATAAGATTGGAAAGTACAACATCTTTGTTCTTGTCTGCTATCTCACGGCCATCTGGATCCTTGCTCTTTGGATCCCCTGCAAGACTGAGGGTGGAATCATTGCCTTTGCCGCCCTCTTTGGTTTCTGCTCCGGCGCCTACGTCTCCCTCATCGGACCTCTCGTGGCCCAGATCTCGCCCATGCGAGAGATTGGATTCCGAACCGGCATCGTCTTCTTCGTTGCCTCCATCAGCGGCCTTGTCACCAACCCCATCGCCGGGGCCATTATCGAAAAGCCTAATGGTTGGGTTGGCGTCAAGGTCTTTGCGGGAGTGTTTTGTCTGGCTGGCACAACCTTTATCCTCGGTGCGAGGGTTCACCGTGTTGGATGGAAGCTCAACGTCGCCTTTTAAAACTAGAGGGCATTCGCATTTCATTATAGAGTTGGAATAGAAGGGAGGGCGCACTTGTATAGATTAGATTGTAGACGGATATTCTCAGGACGCCTTGCTGGTTTTTGGTACATTTCTCATCTCACTACTACCTACTTGATATAGACTTTTTAGATAGCAACACTAATACGCCATTCGTTTGTCTGGGCACATAGAAACAGCCTCTTATTCTGTGCTGTAGAGCAACCAGTCTTGTTTTCAAGAAGGTTAGGCTTTGCATCCGGCGCTTTATGGTGGATGCGGATTGGTAACTTTATCTGCAGCCAAGGTCAGGCTGTGCTGAGCGGGGCTTTGCAGTTTGCGTCCTCTTCAGTGTGCTGCCTGGCTCTCTTGCTTCGACATTATCCGCAGTCCTATTAACGCAAGCAGAAGACACACTGCGTAGCGACCCAGCGAGGCATCGCAACGCAGTACCCGAACTGGAAGATGCGTCTAAAGGACTTGATGCCACGCGGGAAGGAGCCTCTACCAGCACCTTCCTCGAATACCGACGCCGACGCCGACCCCGCAAGCACAGCTGGATCATCCCAACCTGATTTGGAACCCACAGAAACTTTCCTCCTCCATGAATCCCACGGTCAGCCTCAAGATGCTGATAAGGTCGGAAAATCGTCTACTTGGGCGGGTCTTTGGGCCGAGGCATACGAGACAGTCAAGGATGACCCAGAGCATTCTCATCTACTCGCGGCATTTGAAGCATACCTACAAGATGGTAAAAGCATTGATCCAGATGATGGTACGCGTCGAAGAAGCTGCATTGCCTTCTGACCTCTCTATAGCTGGATGAGAGAAGGAACTAACGCTTTCAAGATGCCTCCATCACCTCCGAGGGGACAGTACGACTCAGTCTGATCCAAAAGATCGCCCAAGAGAGGCTTGAGGGGCTTCCGGAAGCCCATATTGCCTTTTCCCTCCACGGAAGACGCATCGTCGTACGAAATGGCGTCCTCAAAGCCGTGAAATTGATCTCGACATTCAAGCCCATCATCAACGGCGCCGTTGCGACTGAGCCACATGCCGCCCTTATATGGGCTGGTGTCTTGACCCTTCTTCCAGTGAGTTTGGACTTTGTTCTCTTATTTTACACTACTACTGTTGTCTCGATGCTGAGAATATCATGATCAGATGCTAGAGAACCTCTTCCAGCAAGACGAGGATGCAGCGAACGGCCTAACCCGTATTTTATTTCTTCTTATCCGGTACCAAGGAGTCCAGGAGTCGATTCTTGCAACCGAATCCGAAGACGCAAGGTCTGTATCCCATAGCCTGAAAGAACTGAACACATAGCTTGGAGCTAACCGTCTCAAGCCAACCTGAAACCACCCGCCAGCTGCTTTTAAGCATTAGAACCAAGCTCGTTAGCGTCTATGCACAAGTTTACATGTACCAGATTCGATTTGTCCTACAATACGCCAGGGGCAAAGCCCACCGTGCTCTCAGAAACACCGTGAGCGCCGATGGGTGGAAGCAGATGTGGAGCGAGATCGAGTCTACCAGCCGCCTCATCGACCAAGGTGTACAGGATCGGCTTGGAGTCAGAGCACTGGAGACATGGCGACGGGTGAACGAGATGGAAGCAAGAGCTGAGAGGATCGAATCCTTGCAGCAGGCTACACTAGCAGCAGCGCAGGTGGGTGACCCCGGACAAGTGTCCTTCCACATATTGATGTTGAAATCTGAAATCTTGTTAAACAGGCCGGAATCGAAGCAGAGCTCCTGTTGTCCTTACCATTTGCTGGAAATGCAATCTTTGATTCCGCCGAAACCTTGGGCACCGACGCCCCTTGCCTCCCGGGGACCCAACGCCGTATTCTGAGCGAGATCCAGGACTGGGCAGAGAGCCCTAATGGAGAAGCCATCTTCTGGCTGCATGGGATGGCAGGGACAGGAAAAACCAGTGTTGCCCTGACAGTCACGAACGCCCTCAACGAACGAGAGCCGTTTACGGCTGGAGGAACACCACCGAGCACCGCTTTCCTCGGTGCTAGCTTCTTCTTCAAGCAAGGCGATGCTACGAGAAACAGTACAAGGACCTTCTTTCCTACTCTTGCCAGATGTCTGGCGGAAGTATTTCCTGACCTCAAGTCACATATCGTCAGTGCCATCAATGAGAGATTGGCAATTGGAACGAAGGCACCACCGCAGCAGCTCAGACATCTGATTGTTGAGCCGCTTTCTGTCCTTGACGAGGAGACATTTTTGCCAGTACGACTTGTGGTTGTGGTTGATGCACTGGATGAGTGCTTGGAGCAAACGGAAGCCGAGGAACTTCTCGAGATGCTCGCGACTCTGGAGCATCTCCACCAAGTCCAACTTCGGCTCTTGATCACCAGTAGACGAGACAAGCACCTTATTAGAGGCTTTGAAAGGCTTCCTAGCGTCTTGTACCGACATCTCCTCCTCGACAAAGTACAGGTATCAGTAGAAAAGAACGGGTCTATGGACGACATCACGCTCTATCTCTCACATACCTTGGCCAAGATCGCCAACAAGTATGGCGTTTCGCAGAACTGGATTGATGAAGCAGAGATTCACAAGCTTAGTCAAAAGGCTGATGGGCTCTTCATCTACGCAGCGACTGTATGCCGTTTTCTCGACGCCGAGGACTTTACCGACGAGGAGGCCAGACAAGAGCGCCTGGATCAAATCTTTGAAGATGACGGGGAAGTTGATGGCCCCCAGCAGAAGGTCGATGAGATTTACCTCAAGGTTCTTTCATTCCCCCACCTTGCCAAGTCCACGAAAAAGACAAGAGAGAGAATTTTTACTCGCACAAGTATAGTCCTTGGCTTCCTTGCAGTTCTCTTTGAGCCTGTCTCCATTTCTTCACTTGGAGTCTTGGTCGCCCTCTCTATCGAGATGCTGGACGGGATACTGCGTCAACTGAACTCGATCGTGAGCGTTCCCCAGGACGAGAGATCTCCTCTTGGGCTTGTGCACTTGTCGTTCCGCGATTTTATCTTGAGCAAGGAGAGATCCAAGCAGTTGCAGTTCCGGGTTGATGAAACCGCAATGCATCGACAAGCATTACAGCGTTGCCTTGACATCATGTCCGCAGAGCTTTGCCATGACATTTGCCACGTAGTTTTGCCGGCAAAACTGACTTCCGAGGTTCCGCGCCGCCAGATAGAGCAAAACATCCCTCAACATCTGCGATATGCGTGCCGCTACTGGGTTGACCATGTTGCCAAGTTGGATCAAGTCTGTCGCCAGGAGGTTGGGTTGCAGGATGCTGGTAAGATCCATGCATTTCTCAAAGCCTGTTTTCTGTACTGGCTCGAAGCCATGAGTTTCATCGGGGAGACCCCAACGACCATTGTGATGATCAACCAGCTGCAAGCTATGATAAGTGTAAGCGACTCCTTCGTGCCATTCACTAGATTCAATAGCTAACAGCGATAATTAGCCGTCTGATCACCCTGGGCTATCTTCTTTTATCTATGACGCCAAACGCTTCGTGCTTGCCAATAGATGGATCATTGAACATGCTCCTCTGCAGATTTACACCTCTGCACTCATCTTTAGCCCACAGAACAGCGTGATACGCCTCCAATTTACAGATCTGATACCTCTTTGGATCACCCAGAAACCGATTACTGAAGAGAACTGGACCCCCCTGATATCTACTTTTGGTGATGATTACGGTATGCGGTGTGTTGCTGCCTCTCCAACCGAAGAATTGGTCGCGTCCGTATCCTTTGATGGGACAACAAGGTTGTGGGACTATATCACGGGGACCGAACGGTTCAAGTTCGAGGGTTCCGATATGCGTTGCGTCTCATTCTCAGCTGATGGCAAAAGGATTGCGATTGGATCAGGGGATGGGGCGCTAGAAGTGAGAGATTTTGCAAAAGGCAAGGTGGTCGAATTCAGGGGCCAGGGACAGACTATCAACTACATCGCATTTTCACCTCGAAGCAGCAACATCCTTGCATCGGTAGGGTCCCGTGGCGAGCGGTTGATATGGAATGTTGACGAGAGGCGGATAATTCACGAATGCAGTTGTTCAGACGGTATATATTTCGGGCCGGTTTCATTCTCTGAAGACGGTAGCCTGGCTTACTTTGCAGGGCACAGAGGAGACCCTTCCATGTTGATGAGTATGGAAACAGGAGAGTGCATCAAGATTACCGACACTAGGAACGGCGGGAATATTTGGAGAACTGCATTTTCTGCAGATGGCCGGACTCTAGCAACAGCATCCAGTGATACGGTCACGATCAAGGATTTCTCAACAGGGACTCAACGGTTTCAAGGACCGTCCGGGGGAGACATCGAGGACATGGCCTTCTCGCCAGATGGAAAGGTGTTGGTCCTTGTAACCAATGAACCCTGTATCAAGCTTCATGATGTGGATACATGGGAGGTAATCAGAGGCTTTTACACCACTGGAACGATTGAGAGGGTTGCATTTTGCAGAGACGGCAGAACGATTGCGTCGGGTGGCCACGCCGACCTTCAGCTTTGGGACACGAGCAGCATGGCCGATGGACTGCCCGTGAAAGAAGCGACAAGTTGGGAAAATCTCATGTTCTTGCCTAGAAGCGATGGCCTGGTACTAGGCGTTTCAGATGACGAGTTTAGAGTATGGGATGGGTCTGGTGGACATGTCAAATCACAGCTCTTGACTTCGGCGCTGAAAGCGAGAACCTTTTCCGACATCTTGTTTTCTCCGAATGGCACACGCATGGCGTTGTCGAACTCCAGCAAGTTGCAGATATTCGATATGGATACATTGGAAGAGACTTGGGTGTTGGATGTTGGACTGACGCACACCTTCAATTTTGGATTCTCGCTAAATGACCAGCTCATCTGGCGCTGGTCCCACGAGTCGAGTTTTGGTGATAAACTGCAGCACTACTATCATTTTCAGTTGTGGGACATCGGAGCGCCGAAGTCAAGACCGTTATTGGCTCTCAAGAGCCTGGACCAACCAGGGCACGTAAGCGTTTCGTCTGATGGCCGACTGGTTGCCCTGACGTGGCCCTACTGTAAAAATCGAAGCAGAACGGTTCGACTCATCGAGGTGGCTACAGGGAGAGACAGGGGCACCATACCTTGTAGTCCTCATCACAAACCCGTCTTCCATCCTAGCAGTCAGCTCATTGTGTCAGTGAAGAGCGAGGGTCTCATCACGGGGTGGAACACGAAATATTTGAGCGAGAAATTCTCCTTGGAAGGCACCGAGACCAGTTCTGTCAACGAGATTCGGAGCCTGACCATGACTCCGACGGGGCAACTCGTGGTACTGAAGCAAAAAGACGAAAAAGGGCCTTTTCCTACAATTCATCTGTGGGAAATTACTACTGGAAAGGAAGTTGGGAGCTATGGCATTGCATGTTGGCCTGGTGAGCTAAGGCTCTCCGACGATGGTCGATATCTGACATTCCCCTTGGGGCGACTTCCTCTCCCTTCTTCTATCCCCAGCGATGAGCAAACCGACCCGGGAGAGTTTCGGAAAGACTGGCAGGATCTCCTCTACCTGGGTGCGCCATGGGTCTACCAGGGGCTTACGAGGCTTCTCTGGCTCCCACCCCAGTATCAAAAATCCTGTGCTGTTGCGAGAGGTGATACTGTTGCTGTTGGAAACGGCGATGACGGGGTTATATTGATGAAATTTGACCTTGCCAAGACGCCGTTGGTGACGGGCTGAGGTGTGACGTGGTTTACTTGGCGCGGCTCTGTTGTATCATGTTCCATGTCTTGTTTTCGTCTGTTCTCTTGTTTCATCTTCAAGTTGTATTTTGCTCCTTGGGGAATCTACTGCAAAACGTTATCTGAGGAACTTTCCCGAGCTGTGAAGAAAGACTTGGTGCTGTACCTAGCGAGAATGGGCTTTGTTGTAAGGAATCACGAGCAAAGTCATAGAATTGACAACGATACGGGGCTACCAAGGACGCACACTTGGTCATGATGTTTTTTTTTAGGAAAGTTGCTATGAGAAAGAAAGCTGCCAGGTTGATGTAACTATCTTGTTAGGCGAAATGGCTTGAAGATGCATGTGCGAGAGGATTCCACAGGGTCGTTTAGTGAAATGACTGTGAATCTAGTTAACTGGACGAGGTTGCTAGGAAGTAAAAGGAGTCAAATCATATAGTCAAGCAATCATGACTTTGCTGACCTGAGTCGAGGCTGGAAAATGAAAGGCGTGATGAGCTATCCAGGCTGCCAAGACCCAGAGGATTTTAGCCTTGGAACTAGTTTCTCTGCTTACGGCCATGATTCCGTCCCAACTTGAGACCCTCTGCTCACGCTGTCGTCAGCACCCAGATCACGATCACGGGGCACAACCTCGACAAGCACAAGTGATCGAATCCAACATGCCAAATCTCGACGGATGGTCTTTTCACTTGGTGGAGTGGATGTACTCGCTGCCGGAGCCTCCTAAGCGCGAGAGGACCAAGCCCATGGAGGTGATCTACATCGGGATGCCGCAGAGTGGCACCGAATCGCTGCAGCATGCCTTGATCAAGCTTGGATACGATTATACCTATCATGGCTGGGATATCAACTTTGAGAGCCCAAATTATTCGCAACAATGGGTTCGGCTGTGTCGAAGGAAGCAAGTCCATCGCGTCTTTGACTATCTTGTGTAGGTGACTGACTGTTTGATAGGTGGTTTCCGCCTATGAGTGGTAACGTAGATCTCACTGCGGCTGACTTTGATGCTGTAATGGGGCATGCCGTAGCCGTCGCCGATGCACCAGCTTCCGTCTTTGCTGCCGAGCTCATCGAGGCGTATCCAGAGGCCAAGGTAGTACTCAACTACCGACGCGACGTGGACGCCTGGCACAAGAGCGCCTCAAACACGCTTGCACGGGCTCAGCATCATTGGCCGCTGTTTCTGCTCTCGTGCCTGGACAAGGAGTGCTTTTGGCCTTGGCATCTTTATGTGCGTTTCATGTGGCCTGGTTTGTTTAGGGCTATTGATGGGAACATTGAGACGGGCATTGCGCGGTGCGGAAAGTGGGCTGCTCGAGGTGAGTTTTCACTCTTGTCTTTGTGATTGTGTTGAAATCTGATTACTTGCAGCACACTACAACATGGTTCGTGGCATGGTTCCCAAGGAGAGGCTTCTGGAGTGGAGCGTTGAGGATGGATGGGAGCCTCTGTGCGAGTTTCTGGGCAAGCCAGTTCCGGATGAGCCGTTTCCGCATGAGAATGCTGCTGTGGGATGGGCGGGCCAGGAGATGAAGTTGGACAATAGATATATCATGGGTGCGGCGAGGAACTTGGCGGTGTTGGGGGCTGTGGCAACTGGTGTCTGGGCTGCTGTGTACTACAGGTTTTATATGTGATGGGAGTTGTGATTCGGAGGAATGATGGCTACCTAAGCGTGAGCTAATATATAAATAAGAAAGAAGCTTTATTCTAAAGGTGTATCTTTGCCGAGACCGTGATTCTCAGTCCTCTTCGAACATAAGATAACCGCCGTCCTCGTCGCCAACATAAACTGGCATGTCTCTTAATACGGATACAATTTGATTCGGAGACGAAACTCGAGCACACTAGGGACTCGTTGGGCAAGATATACATGTTAGGGTGCATAGCCTAGCTAGCTGTTACGTGTTCATCAATGTGTTCTTTAATATCATATCAACGAGACTAGCTAATGTCATCGGTGAAGAAAACTTACGTTTGAAGCAGCTGAGCTTATGTCGCTTTGTGAAATTCCGCAAATGCGCCCCTAATTAAACATCTTGGAAAAAGAGTCACTGTCCATCTGCCCCTGAAATCCCTTGCTATCATTTGAGGCCTTCATATCCCCAAACTCTTGGTCGACTCCTTTTTGGGCAGCTCCCACTATCCCCTGCATCCCCTTTGACTTATCCAACTCCATTTTACCAAATTTCTGTCCAGTACGCTTCGCCTCGACAATATCGAGGGTCCGTTTGCAGACTGCCTCAAGTTCGGTGGTCAGTTGAGGGTATTCCTCGATAGGTGCATAGTCTGGCTCTCCGCCCGTAGTTTCTGCTGCTGGCAGTGCTAGCAGATCTCGCCGACTTATGGCGAGTTGCTCCCCTGTGGTGTTCAGAGTTGCCACCTGAGCGGCGAGGCTAGCACTCAGTCTGTCGATATTGCCAGATATCTCGCTGCTCAAAAGGCTAGTAGTGATTAACTTGCGGAACTGTGACTGCGATGTGAGTTTACTCACAGATTGAGCGACGTCAAGACAGTTGTTAACCCGGAATGGCAATTGCTTATTTCAGTATTGAACCTACGAATGGTCGATTCGTGAAAGTGGACGGAAAATCGATCTCGGTTACTGAACTTGGAATCCGACGAACGCTTCGTATACCCCTCGAGACTGATCTGAAAGTCATCGCATAGGGCTCGAGTGAGCCGGAGAGACCTATCTACCTTGACCTCCTGGAGTAGAGAGTCAAGGAGACGGGGAGAACCTGGGGATTCAGCAGGTGGTTTCAGCCGGGTTTGCAGGAGAACCAGCACATCCTGAGTTTCCAAGAGACGGCGTTTTGAGTCAGCAATGACGGTCGGTGCCTCCACAAGCCCGTCGATGGTCTCGTATACTGCCTTGGTGCTTTGCAAGGCTAAAGTTGCTACGGCAATGACGCTGGCCGTGACTTCCATCGTGGCCTGGCTTAGGCAGTGTCTTAGAGTCTGTTGGAGAAAGTATCGCGAAGAGATGGGTGAGCCTGGCGGGAGCGGAAATGAGGGGTAATGGCTTGATACAGTGATCAATACATAAACAAGGCAACCTATCAACTATTAAAGCTGCCCCCTAAGCGCCTTAAACTGCAGTCTCGGTAATTACCAAGTCAGCCGCACAAAACTAAGAGCTGAAACCTGCATAAAAGTGGCACCTGGTGGCCATCTCTTTCCAATCACGCAAGAGGACAAAACAAGGGGGCAAATCAGGCTCCCAGAGCTACCCTTAAGAGGCCACCCAACCTCGTCCCCATCTCAACTGGTCCTGTCAACCTCAACCATTCTTTGTCATCTCGAGTCGACTCGAGGCCTTCGATTCGATCTAGAAGTTGGCTTTGGACGATGTCGGACACGAGAATGGCTAAAGTTGACAGTGCCTCCGGCACCCAGCTACAACAGCAGTTCCGCGACCTGACGGTGAGCGATGGTGCCATTGGCTTCCAAGGCGTTTTGGACGGAGACCTACACTTGAATCGTGAGAGCAAATCTGTAATATTCAGCGTAAATCAAACTAACTGTCTCCTAGAGCCTTCGAAAGACTCTCGCAAGAATCTTGCAGAGGCCGCCTTCAACTCCAAGGACAAGCAGCACACAGGATCATGTCTTGAGGGCACCCGAAGAGACGTTCTTGCCCAGATAAGAACCTGGGCAGACGGAGGCGGAGAAAGACGCATGTACTGGCTCAAAGGGATGGCAGGGACCGGAAAGTCTACCATCGCCTTGACAATCGCCCGTGAGTATCATGAAAGTCGGCGCCTTGGAGCAAGCTTCTTCTTCCGGCGGGGCGGCGGTGACCTTGGCTCAGCGAGAGAATTCGCGGCAACCGTCTCCAGCCAACTTGAGGATATCTCGAAACCACTCAAGAAGCTCATCTTGAAAGCTGCATCGTCCAGCAGTCGCACCGTTACCTTGAGACTCTACGACCAATGGGAGAAGCTTGTGATACAACCTCTGTCCAAGCTGACTGGTTACGAGCTCGGTCCCCCTGTTCTCATGGTGGTAGACGCCCTCGACGAGTGCAACGATGAGGATGACATGGCACTCCTGATAAGGCTGCTCGCAAAAGTCACAACTCTGCCGAGTATACACATCCGTGTTTTCATCACCAGCCGACCAGATCCACCCTTAATAATCGGGTTTGGTGCTATTTCCGGTCAAGAGCGCCGTGACTTTGTTCTCCACGACATTGAACAATCCATTGTTGACCAGGACATCGCTGCATACTATCATTATCAACTATCGAAATTTAACCTCATCGAGGGCAGCTCAGCCGAGGAAGTTATCCAGATACTAGTCAAGCGTTCCCAGGGATTATTCATCCACGCGGCTACAGTCTGTCGATTCATTCGTGAAGGAGGTATCCTAGGCGAGAGAAGACTTTTGTCTCTGGTGGAAAACGGAGCATCGAGTGCCACCGCCGAGATGGAACTGGACACTATCTATTCCACCGTCTTGGAGCAGTCTTTGGGTGTGAAGTCCAACACCAGACTGTCCGAAGACTTGGCTCTCAATCGTCACTTTAGCTATGTCGTCGGATCTGTCGCCGCACTCTCTGACGCAATGTCTGTCCCCGATCTGGCTACGATGCTCGCAAGGCCAGAAAAGGACATTCGCCGGATCGTTGATTCCATCCACTCAGTCTTGGACGTTCCATCGCCCCAAGAGGTGGGAAAGACTATTCGTCTTGTCCACCCGTCCTTTCGGGATTTTCTGCTCAACCCAGAAAGAAACTCGCACAAATTCTTTTCGGTTGATGTGCAAGACGTCCATGGACACCTACTCAGTTGCTGCTTTAAGATCATGGCGAGCAGCCTACGGCGGAACATGTGCGACTTGGGGCAGCCCGGGACACGAGCAAAAGATGTCTCCAAGACCGAGGTGGATAACAAGGTCCCCAGACCGGTCCAATATGCTTGCCGCTACTGGGTGCATCACCTACGTCAAAGCAACATCTGCCTCTCCGAGAACGCCGAAGTAGTGGCGTTTTTCAGCGAGAGATTTCTCTTTTGGCTTGAAACTTTGTCCTGGACGCGACAGTTACTCGAAGCTTTGAACATGGTAACAGAGCTGGTGAGGATGATGGATGTAAGTGCTTGAATCATTGGAAACAAACATCAAATGCTAACAGCCGAAGCAATCTCGAGAGCCTCAATCTCGTAGCGGACGTGCAAGAATACGAGGTTTATTCTCTAAATTCGGACCAAGTAGCAAAAGGATAAACTCGCCTCCGACTTTACACAGAATTATGTACGATGCTGGCCGATTCCTTCAATCTCACATTCAAGCCATCCAAGAGGCCCCTCTCCAGGTGTACTGCTCAGGGATATTGTTCAGTCCCAAATCGAGTGTTACCCGAAACCTCTACTCCAACCAGGCCCCGGACTGGATCTTGCACAAATCCTCGGCAACATACGGATGGAGCCCGAGCCTGCGAGTTTCCACTGTGGAATCACCGATAAACCTTGCGGTGTTCTCGCCAGACGGTGGCCACTTGGCGATTTTCTTGAACGACAGTCGTAATCTTCAGATCGTGGACGTTGTTACCAGCGGTCGAAGAGACATCAAGAGGAGATGTTCGGGTCCCGGGATCGCCCTGTCATTCTCTCCTGATGGACAGATGTTGTTGTGCACATCTGGACCTCACTCGGGCTCTAAATTTGAAAGGCATCGAGGCCCTCTTAGAAGGGTCATGGAAATCAACAATAAAAGTCACCGACTCTTTGAGATAATTGACGTAGGCACGGGAGAGGGACACCGAATATTGGAAGGGCACGATGAGAGTGTTCTGTCTGTTGGCTTTGCCTCTGACAGTATTCTTGTCTTGTCAAAGTCCGATCAAGGCTCTGCCCGGCTTTGGGAATTGGCCACAGCAACAACACGGTTCCTGCTTGACGACCCTGGGAACAACGGTGGAGCGTTATCCCCTCTCGAGAAGGGGGAGTTATCTCCTGACGGAAAGTTCTTGTTCACGGTACGAGAAGACGGCACCTCGCAGCTGTGGGATACAAAGTCAGGCCGACCACAGACCGTTCGGGGCCACTCGGTTATATTTTCACCCCGGAGTCAATTTGTCGCCCTCAATGTCAACGAGGGCCAATTCCGTTGCAAACTCTGCATTTGGGAGTTTGCGCAACATTGGAGAGAAAAGACTACCCTTGATGTTTTTCGTGTTGCGTTTTCACCAGACTGTCGCTTCATAGCAACAGTTGGCTTCGACCGCGTCTGCCTATGGGATATCAACGGCAACAAGGTGAAGATGGTTCAAGAAATGGCCTATAGAGTGAATGTCACTTATGGAGTGGAGATGGCCTTTTCATATGACAGCAAGCTTATCGCATGGGCATTGGGCGATCACATCGTGATTTGGGACACAGCCGGACAGGCACCGGCCCGCAAGCTTCTACTCGACGAGTTCAAAGGCAGATTGAGAGGAATCGCATTTTCATCCCACGGCGACATGTTGAGGACAGTCTCAGGAGAGTACATTCAGCTATGGGACACGCGCGAACCCTTGCTTGAGGATGTGCCCATGGGATTCAGAACCAAGAAGCCGGCATCTCCGGGTGTTCCGTTGGTTTGTCCTGCTCTGACCCGGACAGCCATCTCGCACGATCACAACATCGTAGCAGTGGCTTATGACTCGAAGATCGAGGTCTGGGACGTGGCTAGCGGCTCGATTGTCCAAATTCTGGTCGCGGGTGGCTCAGTCTCCGAGATGGCACTCTCTCCTAACGGCCAACTAGTAGCAGCAGCGATTCCGGGTGGACCCTTTCGTATTACCCCAGCTTCGAGACCATCCTCACATATCGTTCTCTGGAACATCAATACTGGCTCGAGGCAACATTTTTACACAATGGATCACTGGAGCGTGAACAGCTTGGTATTCTCGGGCGACAACAGTGTTCTTGCAGCAGCCGGCTACGAGAACGTTGAAGTGTGGACCACAGCAGGCAAAGAACTATGCAGGTTCGCATTAGGTTCTAGAAGGTTCGAATCTATGGCCATCTCACTTACCGGCGACCTCATAATGATGAAAACATCCACATGGGGGTCAAGGGGAATCTTCAAGGTTTCGGGGATATTACAAGGAGCACTAGTGCAAACGCGCCTGGAGACTAGGCCGGCGGCCGACATTGGCGCCATTTCACTCTCTCCAGATGGACGATTGTTTGCAGCCCACCAAAGCCTCGGAAGACACAGCCTTCAGCTCTGGGACGTCACTGGAACGCAGCTCTTCCCTCGCAAGATATTTTCCGATTTGATGCCGGATGATGTTGTTTGCAGATACCATTCATGCCGCGTAATTACTTTCTCCCCCGACGGTAAAAGGTTGGCCGCGTTGCTCACTCATGAATCTGAGAGACTGGGAGTGAAGGGGGTGGTCTGTATGTGGGATGTGGTTACCGGAGACCTACTGTGCTTCTATGGAGTGCTACACACTCACCCTCCGAGTTACTTGTCCTTTTCCCCTTGCGGGAATCTCCTACTTACCAGAGACGGAGCCAAGAGACTCCCCGGGGCCGCCTCACCGCCTTCCCCGGCAATCTTCATTGAGGATTCTTGGATCCAGAACGACAACGAGAACTTGGTTATTCTTCCTGCAGACTATCAGCGGTCTGTTTTGTTTGTAGTTGGGCGGAATGTGGTGTTTATGGACCGGTTCCAAGATAGGCTCTTGCAATTTTCTGACTCTGGTCGTTTTACGTTCCAGACTAGGTAGTCTTCTCTCGGGCGTTTTGCTACAATAATGTTTTACTTTCTCGTGTACTTGGCTGACGGAGTTGACACTCAGAGTGCAACTGTTGGCATATCGAACCTGATGTATGATGCATCAAGAGCTCAGGCACATGGATGGGGCTAGGAGCAGTGTGGGGCTAAGAAATTAGATGTAGGGGAAAGGGCATTGCCGTATTGCCAAGAAGTCTGAGGGTTCTGGATAATTGGACGCCTAGAAGGCTCTTCGGGCTGGCTTACTTACATAGCGTCTTGACTTGAACCAGATAACTTGTTGAGCTGCAGGAATAACGATTGAATTCCTACAACACTACCTACTTTTGACAACGAGTGGATGCACCTTGGCCTTTCATGTCATATCAGAGAAGTCCTTGGGTATGCTCAACCATCCTCCTCCTAAAGGTAGCAGTGGTTTATCTTTGCCTGGTCTCTCTTCTACCAATTGCACTCCGCGCCATCTACAGGAAAGGTTAGCTGAGCTTAGTGGAGACATGGCAAAGGATCAGATACTCACAAAGCTCCTGAACTTCTTCCCAAACACATAGACCGGGAGCGATAGTGACAAGACTGCAGTGGTAACACCAGCTACGCCAAAGAAAAAGGGCCGTACTCCGACCTTGATCATGAACCCGGTCAGGAACGAGGTTGCGATGAAGGAAAAGATTGCCTTGAAGAAAGCAATCACCACAAACGCTAGATTGGACTCATGAGCATGGCAGTCCAGCACATACGAGAGAGCCGCTTGGATGACGAAGGGGAAGCCGGCATGCTGCACCCCCAGCCATGTGAGCACAACGGGCAGAGAGTGGCCTCGCGCAACGCTTTCGCCGAATCCGATGAAGGAGAGGATGAATATCGGAGCACCAATGGCCATGAGCACTATGCGGAACTCGGGCTCAAACACACCACCGTTGCGTCGTGCCAACCTCTTTGCGACGGCGTCTGCCATCCAGCCTGCCAATGGAGCCGCGATAAGGCCAGCGACGAATGGGGCGATGTTGACGATGCCGAGGAATGTGGGAGTGAGATTGTAAGGAGGCTGCGTCAGCAGGACTGTCGACAAAAGACCAGTGCCAATCGCGAGAGCGGTGCAGAAGCCGTTGATGATGGCCCCGAAGAGAACTGCTGGATAGACCATCAGACGAAACGGGCTCAACATGTCGCGGAAAAAGTTGGCGTTGGACACGCGGCCCCGAAAGATGCGCAGTTTTCGAGTGTACGGCTCGGGTCGTTCAACGTTCCCCTTTAGCAGATCTATATCATCGTCAAACCGAGACGTGTATAAAGATGCATCTATAGAGAGCGTTGTGGACAAGGTCTTGCTGAGACCACCAGGACCCACCCGCGAGGTTTCGTTCCGGGTGTATGATTGCTCTGGTGGGCTTGGGACCTCGGTAAGCTCCATGGGCATCGGTGCTTCGCCGACTGTAGGCCTAGGTTTTGAGTACGTTGTTTCGAAGAGGAGGAAGTACGATAGTATCAAGAGTATGCCAAACACGAGAGCACTGAAGCCGAACGTGGCCGAGTAGCCCAAGCCGTCAATTATGAGGCCAGCCAGGACTTGACTGTATTGTGTCAATAGGCGGTCCAATCCCAAACAATGTAGCAGTAACTCACCCGATCAGAATTCCAGCACTTATAACCAGGCTCCAGAGCGCGAGCCACCTGCCACGCTCGTGGAGGAAGAAGATGTCGGAAATGAGTGCAGTGACCATGGTTTCGTATGGCGCAGAAGCGATTCCCTGCAATGTCCGCAGAGCTGCCAACGAAGCGAAGGACTCGAGAGACATCAGAATTGCACAACTTGAATGATCCCGGGGAACTTTACTCACGTTTGCAAAAGCACCCCATATATTCGTAATGACCATGATCAAGATGGAACCCAGTATGAAAGGTCGCTTCCCAATCACGTTTGATCCGGCCGCCGTGACTGAAGCAGTGAAGCCAGTCCAGAAAACCAACAAGCCAATTGTCCATGTTGAGGCGGTATCGACGCTGACGGAGAACTCGTGCGAGATGATGGGGATGGCGGGAGTTAGCATGGCCGACATGCTACAATCGGTCAGCGTACTTGGTCTTGGATTGATCCGGGGGTGGACTGCTCTTACGCAATGACGGTGGTGGAAATGACTGATACCAGAATGCCAATCGTGTTCTTTGTTGCTTTGGACCTGCAAGTTGATACGTCAGCAACCTCTGAGCGCTCTCGAGTTCAAGACCGACGTACCAATTCAATGGGTCGTTTGGGCTATCCGAGGGCTGCGGGTCCAAGATGATATCGCCCACCTTCTTCACGCCCACAGTATCTAGCCGGCGCTGGTTAGAGGCCGCAGGAGGCTGGGTTTGCCGCAAACACATACCGGGAGAATGCGCCGGCGCATTCTTAGACTCGCTGAGGATAGAGCTCCCAGGGGGGAGAGCCAAATGGCCGTCGTCGAGAACGCCAAACGCCATGACCGTGGATTAAATGCCAGACCAGCTGGAAGTGTGGTATAAAGTGCGGACTGGTTCGGATGGAATACCAGAAATGAAAGCAAACGTGTCGAAGAAAAGAGGGCAACAGATTAATACAGCATAGAAAAGAAGGGGGAGCACATCTCCAGGATAGCGCCCTCAAGGAATAGAAGAGAATGACATTTCGTGATGCAAGCAGTCTGGCAATGGATAAGTCCGTGTTAAGTAGTCCAGGAGCCCTAGCCGCGTCAACTTGGAATGATCACTAAGCGGACCTTTGGCGGTAGAACCTGTCATAGAATGCATAAAGTGCGGGATAAGCTTTGTTAGATGTTTTGGGTCTCAAACCGCCAGGCACAATAACTGACGGTTCAGTGTGTGGTGTCAAGTCGCAGTGCTGTTTTAGGAGTGACATGTTAGAACGGCATGGGTTTGAGACGCTGCAAAGAAGGGTGGGTGATCTGCACGAAAATCCCCGAGCAGCAGCATGTCAGATCTGCCGGGGTTATTTACATCGAGGGAGAGCTGGGGGCCGAGAGCTGACATGTCGTTGACAAATTGATAAGGCGGTGGTAGTGCAAAAGGTGTCACCCTCCCCTTGTTTCAAAGTCTGAAGCCGAATTTCATATTTTTAGAGCTTCCATCACGAAGCTCACTACCGACATTCTCTGCCGGCAGTTAGCAATACTAGGAGATGCTGACGTGGCTAAAGCTGTTGCAGTTTCATCCTTATCTTTTGGAAGCTACTGTAGTTGGTCAAATCCACAAGTTCAGCTTCCAAGGCGATGTAGGAGATTTCTAGTCAGATAACGGCTATAGAGAGGGGGCGTAGACAACTTCCATATGGTTGAGGCATGCTTTTAGAACTCGGCAGAGTATTATTTGAGACAGCCTGCAAATGACTTTTCATAGTCGGATGCTCTCTGTTAGCAGTTTCTCTATACATCTTCCCACTCATTATGGATGAAGTAATCTGCAGATATATTACTGCCAGTTAACGCTAACTATCCAGCTGGTCTCCGGGGTGCGCAGGACTGGCACGGCTCTGGGGCTCGATGGGAATCCAAGCTTAGGAGCAATGGCGACTACAGCTTATGCGCATAAGAAAAGGTTTTATTCTCTAAGGGTGCACCTGCCTCTCTGGGTTGGATATTCCAAGGCCCTGATTTTCAATCCTCTTTAAATATGATATGACCCCAGCGTCGTCGTCAAGATAAACTGGTGCGTCTCCCAAAACTACAACCTCCATATGACCCTGCGGAATGTCCTTTTCCAACCGATCAATATCATCTTCAGTGTCCCCCTCAACCTTTGTCGCAGACGCAATACGAAACCCCCAATGAACAAGACAAAGGCGGAAACCGTTTTGCGGACCAAACCTGCCGGTCTGGTAGACAAAGAAGAGCATAGACTGCTCAAGCTTGTTCGTCTTCTTGTTGCGGTCGCCGTGCCAGAATATGTGATGTCGTACGGCACCTGGGTGGTTGGAGATTTCGTCCAGGGGGCTGCCTAGGGCGAGTTGATGGAGGGTTGAAGGGGGGAGGGGGGTTTGGGATGTGACGATGTTGAAACTCATTTCAGGAGGGATTGAAGGAGAGAACTTGAAGATGCCCCAAAAGGTGTTCTTGAGAAAGAGATGCCCGAGTAATGTGGTCTTTTGTAGGATCATAGATATAAGTAAGGCCGGGATTATGTTGAGGCTGTATTCAGCGGCGTGACTCACGCGGAGTGTCTAATCTGCCTGTCAGCCTCGAGACTTGATATTTTTCACATCACATGGCCAGATTCAGTCAACTATTAGCAATTCGCCTGATTTAGGAGCAGGCATAATATTCCAAGGGCCATTTACCATGCATTCACAACTTAATTCTAGCCCGTGACCTCTATTAAATTGTATGCTTATTACATATAGAAAACTCTAAACTTATAATATTATCACCTAGCTATGCATTTTCAGAACCCCGCAGAGTATTGTCTGCAAAATAATAGCAAGGGACTTTGAGAGTAGGTCGCTCAATTAGTAGTTCTGCTACCAATGCAAATTATATAACCTCAAGCAATGTTACATCACACAACGCCTGCCCCTCCACCTCGCTCCTCGCAAGTTTTAGAGCCCTTGCTGACAGCATGGACTCTCAAGCGTCCGACAAGGGCAGTGGTGCAACTTCTTCTAGACTGCAATTGCTGGTTAAAGTAGGAGCGGTCCCCTTGCGAAATTCTCAAGGCCAAGCCTTTAGAACAGGGGTCTAATGCTGATGCTGATGTGGTTCAACACTCGTCGCGCAGGTAATTAAGTTATGGCATCATCGGGCTCATGCTAGATAAGGAAGGAGCAAGAAAAAGCCAAGAGCCTCCGTCTTGGCCAACGACACATCCATCTTGATTAAGAGAAGAGAAGAGCCACCAGGCGCACTCACATACTATTTATTCTATTCAATTCTCATTTCTCTATTCATCCACTTTCTATGTATCTGACTTGAGCTTTCCTTCACTTTGAGCCATCATGGACTATTCATCTGAGAAGAATGGCCGTGTGCCATCACCAGACACCACTGCTAACAATCCTAGTCCATCCACGACAGAGGAGGCCCCCGGCCCTTATGTCGTGGACAGAGAGACAGAGCGCAGACTGTTGCGGAAGCTGGACATTCGAATCATCCCATGTGTAATGTGGATTTACCTCATGAATATGATGGACCGTGTCAACATCGGCAACGGCCGTCTTTTCGGGCTGGAGGAAGACCTTGGGCTTGTTGGCCAGCAGTTCCAGCTTGCTGTGTCTGTGCTATTCGTCACTTATTGTGTAGGTGTTTTCTTAACCCATTGTTTTCTCATCCTACTAATGCTTCATCAGCTTTTCGAAGCGCCATCCAACATGATCATCAAGCGCCTTCAACCCGCACGTTACCTCGCCGGCCTCACACTTGCATGGGGCTTGATCGCCACCTTTTCGGCGTTTGTCCAGAATTTCGCCGGCCTCATCGCCTGCCGTCTGCTCTTGGGCTTGTTCGAAGCCGGTCTATTTCCTGGCGTGATCCTGTATCTCACCATGTTTTACGGCAAGAGAAGCATCGCTCTTCGCATGGCCTACTTCTTCGCAACCTCGGCCTTCTCGGGCGTGGCGGGAGGCTTAGTCGCGTACGGGATCAGCTTCCTTGATGGATCTTCTGGGTGGCGTGCTTGGCGGTGGATCGTCTTGATCAACGGCTTGCCGACTATCGTCACAGGCCTTGTTGTCTTGTTCGTCCTCCCAAATAGCCTCGAGACGGCAAAGTTCCTGACGGACGACGACCGACGAAATCTTGCTCTGATGCGAGAGGCCGAACTTGGAAAAGCGAGAAACTCTCGCGAGATGGATTGGAACGACGTCAAGGATGGCTTCAAGGACTGGACTGTTTGGGTTTACTGCGTCGCTCTTTACTGCTTGAACACTATGCTGTATAGCTTCGCTGTCTTCTTACCCACCATCGTGCTCCAGATCGGCACCTGGACCACGACTCAGGTGCAAGGCCTGACGGTGCCAGTATATACTGCTGGCGCCGTGACTTACCTGATCAATGCGTGGTGGAGCGATAAGACGCAGCGACGCTCCTACTTCATCTTTGGTGGCACTCTCGTCTCCATCTTTGGATATTGCCTCCTCATCGCCAACCACAGTGCCGGTCTGTCGTATGCGGGAACCTTTTTCGTTTCCATGGGTTGCTACACAGCCGGCGGCATGTCCCTTGCCTGGCTCAACACGAACAATCCCCGCTATGGCAAGCGTGCCATCGCCGGTGGTCTTCATCTGACAATCGGCAATGCTTCAGGCGTTGCGGCGCCGTTTCTATTCAACAACCGCTACGCTCCTACATACTACCCCGGGTATGGAGCCACGATTGGCGTCTTGAGTCTGTCATTGGTGCTGAATGGAATCCTGTTCCTTCACTTTAGCCGTCAGAATAAGGAGCGGAGGGAGGGAAAGCAAGACTGGAAGCTTGAAGGAAAGACGGAGGAAGAGATTGAGGAGATGGGAGAGAGGAGCCCAAGATTCATGTATACAATTTGAGAGAGCCCAAGAGATGAGTATTGGGAAAGCACCCAAGATCCTCTTGTGGCCAGTATGCCGTCATCAGGAGTCTATGAAGCTTGTCATGTTGGTTTGGCAAACGACCTGGAGTCTTCGGGGTTCAGGGTTCTCCGTATTCGTGTATATAGAGTTCATTCATATTTGCCTAGTGCCCCTTCAGATAAGAAAGTTGTCTATATCCCTTTCTCGAGAAATCCGGATAATTTCGTTCAAGCTAATCGTTTCACAACACAATAGGGGGTAAAATGCATACATGAGATGGGCACACCAGAAGAATGCAAGTCTTGAAATTTCATCTCCGCCAATATACGGCGTTGACAGCATGCACAATGAGTCCAATGATGTCTTGAATCTCCTTCCATCATCTTGGTAGTGTAGATCAAGAAGAACATATGTATAGTGAAAGCAGGCTGTCCAAGCCATCGCTGTATTGATCCATGCCTATAGGGCTTGATTCCAGTCCGTTATCTCTATCGAATTCCACGCTCATTAACATGTGCAAAAATCCAAACTCATAATCCCATCGCATAGCCATGCGTCTTTTGTACTCCCTTATGCGCCGTTCTTTTCATCGTCGGACCACTTCCATGCGTCCTCGATGGCCTTCCAGTACTGCTCTGGGTGCTTTCGCATGTGTCCGACGTGGCCGCTGCCGTCAAAGAGCTCTGTTCGGACTACGTAGCCTCTCTCCTTGGATTCGGCGACGTAGGCTTCAATGTCCTCGTAGGAAATTAGGTCATCCTCCTTGCTGTACAGGTACAGTCTCTTGGCTTCCTTTGTCTCAAACGACTCATCATCAACAACCCTCAGCGCAAAGGCACCTGCGGGCTCGGTGCCCGTGATCCACTGGTACGCGCCGTTGAAGAGAAGGACTGTGGCCCAAAGAGCTTGGGTGACGCCGAATGGCCAGGGGAACCAGTTTGCCGTACCCAGACTCATGGCGCGGGACCAGTTTCCGAGGGTCCGGCGGGAGAGCCACGGGCTTCCGGGGGTAGAGTCGAGGACAAGGAGCTGGTGAGGGAATGCGGAAGAGTTCTTGTCCAGGAAGGCCTTGAGGGTGGTTCCGTAGCTGATGGCGCCCGTGTTGGACATGGCGTGAATCAGAACCGACGACTTGCGATCTCCCAGGAGCTTCTCCAGATTGTCGAGAACGGGAATCATGGCCTCTGTCCGCTGGTCGAGGCTGGTGAACATGGCCTTTGAGATGGGGCTCAGAATGATGATCTGCTTCGAGTAGGGGAACAGCACACGGTAGCCCTCGGCGTACTTGGAGACGTGCTTGGGAAGTCCATCGCCCCAACCGTAGATGACGACAGCTTCGGGATGGTCGGCGGGAGGCTGTTCTGGAAGAGCTTCTCGGACAAGGATTTGGTCGTTCACGGCGGTGAAGCCGGGCAGCATGGGGAGCTTTGGAGACATGACGGCTGGTAGAGTTGTGCGAAAAAGAGATGAATGAGGAAGAGACTAAACAATGACGGGAATGCCGCTTGTTTATAAAAACGAATCCTTCCTGTAAGGCTGAGTCGCTAGCGTTCTTGATAGACACGTCCGTTGGGGATTCTCGAAAAAGTCCGACGGGGTATTTGACTTATTCGGTCGCTCTCCGACCGGGATGACTTCTTCTTTCGGAGGCTTCGGCCGCCCCGGGCTGACGTTTGCTGCTTCCCACCAAAAAAACGTGCACCCAACGATTTTTAGGGGGGAAATTCGAGAAGGCGAATTAAAGAGGACGCCAAGCACTTCGATGGAGACTCCCTGACGACGTGCCGAGGCAAATGGGTCCTTGTGGTCGAGTGAGACGAATCGTAACGCGGCCGGTTTGGTGCCTCAGCTGAGTGATTGCATGAATTGGGAGTCTGTGTTGATCAATGCCGGCTTATCAATCAAGACTCTTTATCAGTGCCAGACATCTCAACAGTGACCGCCAGCTGCCTGACATCCATGGATATTTAGGAGTGGCCGCTGGCGCACGGCCCCCAACTGCGACAATCCTTCGAGATCCTCTTGTTCGGCAAATTCTTAAACAAAAGTCCGCAGTTAAACGAGTCCGGTAAGCAACAGTGCGACAAGGCTGCTTCCTGTGACGAACAAAGGGACATGTGCAGTAGGAGCTCCTTGTTGCTACATGTTCTTATTGCAAGTGGTAAACCTGTGTCAAAATATCCGCTCCCTGGATGGTCTTGTCAGCTGCCAAGGTGGTATGGTAGACCATGTCAAAGATGGGACTCTGAGGGGTGTTTTCTGTGCTGTTCGATAAAGCTTTACATGATTAGAATGATTAGACCTTGCTGCTCCAATCGACCCGAGAGAATGCAGATAAGTACCATCTCCTTTACGCAACTTGAAACGTCTTCTCGCCCCATCTATCAGTTCTCTTAAGCCGTTGTTCCAGGATCAAAAGTCCAACACCAAGGATTGATTCTCATGCCTAAGCGTGCGTTGCCAGCTTTGTCGCACAGGTTGGCCATGCGTCTAAAGCGCTTCGAGCCGTTGCCCGTTGCAAGGTGACGCTTGAATTGGGCTTGGGCTCGAGCGTATTGCAGACGATAAACATTGGCAAGTTATGGATGTTCTGATGGAACGAATCGCGTGCGTCAACTGGATAAATGCCGCGGTCTGGCCACGTGATCTCATCAGTGGGGACCATTTGACTTCATGGCAAGCCGAGACCTTGGACATCCATATCAAGCAGCACCAGAGTCGCATAATATTGGCCCTAACGCGCCGAAGTTGCTACCTGACCAACTCTTCCGTGACGTGGTCTTTAGCATCACAGTGAACCTAGGTGATCTTTCGCTGCATCAACAGATCGAACGCACAGTATTTCTTACCGAGGTATGCGCTCGATGGCTTGAGAGTATTAATGGACTGGTTGACGAAATTTAGAGAGATAAACATGACGACGAAACAAGACATTGTAAGCAAGCTGGCGCATTCTTTCAGACTCTTCCCTAAACGTGATCAGGACTCCCTGTGGGTGACTGGGACAAGAACGGATCTCACGGGGCAGAACAAGAAGGCCTTCTCCGAGTTTCAACCAGGAACTATCACTGCTATTGACTGTGCGGGCGATTGCCTGGAGGTGAAGTTTTTACGAGGGAATGAGATCATTGCGACGAAGTTTCCTCCTGGATATATGGACGCCGTTCCGAACGATATCAAGATTGTCGTAAATGGCGGGATGAATGGTGGGAGAGCAAAAGGGTCTTAGTTAACCGCGCATGACTTCCCAATGCATTCTTGCTTCGAATCTAGACCCTCCCTCTCCTGTGACTCACTCATTTTTCTGTCACATACACTTCTTCGTACTTTATCGAGGCACGACTATCTCCTGTGTTTAACGACATATCTTCTAAATGCATCCCGACAGTGATGGCCTTGAGTGGTTCCAATTTTCTAGGTAGGCCACATGCCAGCCGATCATATCCTCTATCTAAGATGGCTTTTTCAAAGGTCATCCTCGGATGCTCGGTTCTCAGGAGCCAGGATAACCAGCCCAAAGGGGACCAAAACCACGAGACTGATTTGGCTGTACTTTCACCGCTCTGAATCCCGGAGGGAGCGGCTCCTTGGACCTCGATTGGCTCGGCATTTTAATTATCCGCGGACTGCCACCACCTTGCGGCAGAGCACCATCCCCTCAGTCACCCTAACTCGCACGCTAGATCACATCGCGAGGCAAGCTGTTGGTGGATCTTGTTGTCGGCGCGTAAGTTTCGACCAAATTTACCTTCCCTCCTTTTTGTATTCGTGTTAACCCTGTCACAGATTTAGGTGGTCTGGTTACCGTCGTCCTCACGGATGTTCTTCGAACATTCCGGTTCCTCTGAAGTGCTTCACCTCCTGACGAAGCCTACACTAAATCTCCTTTGGTCATCCTTTTCCCACGTTTGCGAGACACTCCAAATCGTCACATTATACAAGGCTGGCGTGGTTTCTTTCGCGACTTGGGTCCAAGTCTGGCGCCGAAACCGGGTCTCAGACGAACTGATCTTCCGAGGCCAGTAACAAGATCTCCCAACTCTTATTGAAAACTGCCATGATGGCCACGATGTGGGTACAGCAGCAACTTGATTTGAACATGATTGGAGCTGGATCATCCGGTCAAATATACGAGGTAGATCGCGACACTGTCCTCAAAGCCGGAAGAGTATACCAACCCCCCGGCGGCGATGCCTCTCGCCTGGACATGTGGCACTATGTCTCCGAATCCATCTTCCATTTCGAGCTTCTTGAGAGCGAGAGGAAGGTCTTCCGGCGGCTCGAAAGGAACCCGCACCCCAATCTCGCAGAGCCCATCGATGTCACCCGGCCAGAGGGTATCTATATCCGCCGATACATCTCAAGATCAGACATGGATGAGTATACACTACCGCAGCGCATTTCTCTATACCTAGGTCTCCTCCGGGGGTTATCTCACTTGCATAGCCTCGGAATTGCCCATTCAGATCTGCGCGTGGAGAACGTGCTCTTTGACGTCCACGGCGAGGCCATTCTCTGTGATTTCAGCGCATCAGCTGCGTTTGGCTATCCCAACCCAGCCACGCCATCGCCAGACTGCCCAGTCCCTATTAATGGTTTATCCAAGTCATTGTCGGGTGCTACAGATCGTTTCGCATTTGCGTCGCTCATGTTTCGGCTTGAGACGGGCGCCAAGCCTGCTCTATCTATTCGAGCCGATGGCACTCTCCTCCTGCCACACTTTGTCTTGGAGCATGCCGGTATTAGTCCAATTATCAAGAAAGCGTGGCTTGGGACTTTTACTTCTACCTCGGAAATGCTACGCAGCGTGGAGTCTCTTGATGAGCCAAGAGATCACCCAATGCCTCAACATATAACACCAAAGAGCGTTCTACAAGAGTTAGTTGCACGGTGGAGAGACGAGCGGATAACTAGATATGGTTTGTGATGCTCAAGGCTAGAATACCCAACAAGGCTAACTCTGATCCAGGATGTGTTCTGTCTGGTCTGCTAACTAGATCTGACTTGGAACGATTGGCAGATCACCATGGATTAGAGATGATTGATTCGGACTAAGTGTTGCAAAGAAATATAACCAAGCACGGAATTCTGAGCAATATCTACCAAAATGTTCCTTCACCATGAAGCAAGCCAGGGAATCAGGGCATCCGGTATCAACGTCCTGCTTCCGTTTCGATTTCATCAGTGACCTGATAAATGATACATGGATCTGGTACCTATTTCCCGTTCAAAGCGCCGGCACACCTAGGACACTTCTGGCGGAGCCACATGAAATCGATGATTGAGGCCAAATTCCAAGAGCCTAATCAAGCTTTCCTGCTGTTTTTCCGCCGCTTATTATTTCGCCCTTTGCTGTTTTGCCCCTCAATCTTTTGGACGATGGCCTAATGTTGCTCCAACCCGCCCTTTGAGCGTTTCAACCTCTTGACAATGGCGTAGTCTAATAGTCTGCCGCTGTTGTTGCTCTGTGTAGGCTTGCGTCACCTTGGAAGGCCCTCCTCGGCCGTGGTTCACTTGCGGCGGTTTGCGCTTTTGGGTTGGGTGCTGTCTCCATCGTCGCCGGTATGCTCCTTGACCTGCAAGCTAGAGCTAACCTTGCTCTTGAGAGACTCGACCTCTGCGGTCAGAAGGCTGATCTGCTTGGTCTGGTTCTCTAGGAGCTGCTCGATATCAGCAAGAGCAAGGCCCCCGCTTGTAGAGACTGGGGATAAGACAACTTGAGAGGTGGGAGTTGGCGGAAAGCTACCGCCCCTCGGAACCTCGCTCGTTTGACCGATATAGGAGGTAGCGGCAGGATAGGCGCCATTGGACTCGAGAAGCGGAGACCGTGCATCTGATCGCCCCGGTAGTTTCAGTGAACGATAGATTCCTGAACCGTGCCCTTTAGATTTATTGCGTGCTTCCCTATCCGTGGCCGCTTTGCTGGTGCGCGCAAGCACGTGACTTGTTTGTACCGACCTCGGTGCAGGTATGAGACCCTCAGTCGCGACAGGCCTTAGTCAGCCAGGGTAGCCTTCCAAGGGGCTTGAGTCTCGAGTGTGAGGAGTTGCAGATGGCTGGGTTGGGTATGTATGCTGCAGGGCAAAGGCTTAAGAGCCTACAGGCCCAAGGAGGAGACCACACTGCGCAGTACCAGTTCAAGACATTCCAATCAATCCAGGGCGGGGACAGAAGGGGGCGATCGGTTACCAGGTCCCTGGGACGAACCCCAGCACCGGTCAGCTCCAAGCGGAGTCCACGTGACCGTTCTGGCTGCAACCAACACCTTGAGCATCAATGCTTTGAGGTTATCCCATCTGAGTTAAAGAGAGAGAAGCTCTGTTCGTCCCACAAGAGAAAAAATAGTCCCCCAGCCGACTAGGGCTCACAGACGGAAGATGGACTGACAAATGGGTCTCAGACCTCTGGAAATATCGCGTCTTCATTCCGGAGAATAGCGGGGTAATTAATTTAGCTGGCTCCCGCGATGCCTGCCTCTCCCTACCGTCCCATCTTCAACGAACGCTTCCCAGCGCACTAGAGCCAGCGAAACCCCCACATTCTGTCACACCACACCCAAACAGTTGCCGAGTCTTTGGAACAGTCATGTCCAGCCCAAAGTCTGATCAAGACGCCCCGAGGTCGCCTTCCAAGTCGTCGCCAAAGTCCCCGAAGTCGCCGGCCGAGGTGGTCCAATCGTCGTCCCCTGGCGATACCACGTCCCACCCGACAAACACGCAGATCCCCTTTGTACGTTACCTCGACCCCAACTTTGACAGACCGGGGTTGTTGATTAGGTCGATCGGATAGGACCAGGATGATGCTGGCGACGATTCCGCATATGAGGATGATGGAAGGTGAGTTGAGCTTGCTCGTGGCGTCGCGCGCAACGTTGGCTAACGTCTTGCTAGCATATCGTCGTCAACCGCCTCCCTTTCGGAGAGCATCTTTGACTACCGCAACCTCCACGGGCGGACGTTTCAGAACTCGAAAACGACCGAATACTGGGGACCCAACGACGATAGACAAAACAATGGCCTAGATATAGCGCACCACTTCATGGTCATGCTCAAAAGCGATCGCCTATTTGACGCGCCCGTCACTCGCATGTCCAAGGTACTCGACGTGGGCACGGGCACTGGAATCTGGGCCATCGACCTGGCAGACGCGTACCCAGAGGCTGAGGTCATTGGCACCGACATCAGCGCTATCCAGCCCAACTGGGTGCCCCCGAACTGCGCTTTTCACATCGAAGACGCCCAGCTCGAATGGACGTTCCGCCCCGAGACCTTTGACTTTATCCACATTCGCGCCCTCTACGGCAGCATTAGCGACTGGGGCGAGCTCTATCGCCAAGCGTACGCGGCACTGGCGCCCGGCGGGTGGATCGAGAATATGGAGATCAACATCCAACTGCACAGCGACCTGCCCGAGATCAGGGACAATCCTGACCACATCTTCAAGCGCTGGGCCCAGGTATTCTGGGAGGCTACTGACAAGATGAACAAGACGCTCCGCATCGCCATGAACGGCACCATGCGCAAGCTCATCGCCGAAGCCGGCTTCGAAAAGGTTGTGGAAAAGACGTACCAAGTGCCGTGCGGTGCTTGGAGCAGCGACCCAAAGATGAAACAGATTGGCGCGTACAACTTGGCGTTCATGGATGAGAGCTTGGAGGGTTTCGCCTTGTTCATGCTGCGTGAGATAATGGGCTGGGAATATAACGAGGTGCAGATGTTTGTCATGGAGATGCGCCGAGCCATACGCGACACCAAGATCCGGCCGTATTACCTCATGTAAGTGATGCTTTAAACTCTACCCTCGTTCTTTGGCTTACCCGCTTGACAGAACCAATGTTTTCGCACAGAAGCCCGATACAGCTGCGTAGCCTCTCAGCTTCAATCTTTTCCTTGTCATGGGCCTTGGTCTAGACCGAAGTTCATCGCCAAGCGTTGATTTATCACAACATTTACTATAGCTGGTCCCGGTTTTGGATCTGAACTGCTCCAGACAGAATGATGTTTCCAGTACTGAGGATATATCTAGATTGAGACTGATATCACCAACATTAATGCCTTCCTTTCGGCTGAGACGACAAAAAGATGAAAGATATGACAAACTGGGACTGATAGGCTCGAAAGAAGACTTGGAATGCTTGACATTATGCATAATTCAGGATCGCCTGCGCCATAAACTGACTCCCATCACAATCATTATACAATCTCGGGTCCTGAAGAGAGTGGCTCGAGTCTCTCTCACTGGGTCTTGGAACTACCGGTTCGATCCATTGCCTGCACCCACATGTCGGATATGGTAAACAATCCGAGCGAGTTTCTGGCATCCCATGGCTTCGTTGGGTTAATGAGAGCCAGATCGAAGTGACGCATCAACTATAGCAAAGTTAGACATCTATTTTCAACAAGAAACGTTCCCTCTTACCTCGAATATGGTCTTTCCTAGCTCAAGATGGGCCACTGGCTTGCCCAGGCACTGGAACTTGCCGTGCCCAAAGATGAGTTCGCTTGTGCGGATCATGGCGGCTAGCTTTTCAGGGTCTGCGTTTAGCCATCGCTCAGGTCTGAAGACTTTTGCGTCTTTGCCGTAGACTTGTTGGCTGTGGTGGATGCCGTGGCCTGAATATCCAATCGAGACACCTCCCGGTAGGAAGATGCTTTCGCCATTCACGGTCACGGTGTCGCCGCCGGGTGGTGTGTCGCGGGAGAAGATGTTAACTGCCGGGGGCCACATTCGTAAAGCTTCGCGGATAACGGCCTGGAGATATGGGAGCTGCTTGGACTCGGAGATGGGAATGATGCCCACGCCAACTTGACCCGACTGAACTGCGCTGTCGACTTCCTCCTGTAGCCTGGAGTATATCCGTGGGTTCGTCATTATGTACAGGAGAGCTCCACGGATGCCTGTGGATGTGGTGTCGGCACCGGCAATCAGCTGCTCAAGGGCTTCTGACCGCAACTCGGCGCCTGATAGGCCGTGGCGAATGAATGATGCCAGCATATCGGATCGTTTATCTGTGGGGTTTGCGGCGCGCTCATCAACACAGCGGAAACACGCGTCCATCATCTTGCCGAATCCAGTATTGTCCTTTGGGGAGGGCGCGATGTAGGCCCCGATGATAGGGGCATGAGCAATCCAGCTGATACCTAGCGCAAGAGCAAAGTTACCAGCGGCGAGACCTTCTTCGCTCGACTGAAGATATTCATCGACATCAGAGTCGCTGCGCAGCATGCCGAATTCCTTGCCGAAGCTGATGCTGCTGATGGCGTCGAGGGTCAAGTATTGGATCTTTTGGGCTAAGTCTACGGGGACGATGAGGTCTTGAGTTGAGAGGTACTTGGAGCGGATGAGATCGATCAACTCTTGGACTCGGAGGTCGATGGACTTTTCGAGTTCTAGGTTTTCTCGTCCAGAGTACTAGCAATGAGTTTTAGTAGGCGTTTGATTAGTAGCTATGAGAGTCAACTTACTCCAGGGGCCATTTGCTTTCTCCTCTGGTCGTGCTTGTCGTTGTCCGTCTGGCTAAAGACATTGTCTTTTCGATACTCGATCCGACAGGCGTTGTAATACCAGTCGGAGCGTTTATAGCCAGGTTTGTTGTTTACGTGCATCCAGACTTCTGGTGACGACGTGACGAGGACGGTGGGCGCAACTCTCGCGATGGGGCCTAGAGAGTGTGTCAGTGAGGGCACATGGTATGAATTAGTGCTTAACAAGCTACGAAGAGTCCCACCGTGTCTGTGGTTGGCCTCTTCGTACCACTCGTGGCATCGGTTTTGAAGCATAGCCTTGCTATGGGGCCAATCGGTGAGGCCCGTCCATCGAGGTCCGCCAAACTGTTTGAGCTTGTTGTATATGACCAGCTTTCGGACGATGAAGAGACCCAAGCAGCACCAGAGAAGCGGCACCAGGTTGTCCAGAAGGAGTGTTGTCACGCCCATTGTGGCGAGGTATGATGGATACTCGAACGTAGGGCGATGGGGGGATTGGTGAGCACACCTCTGGCGCAGACCACCAATGCCTCAGGAGAGGAAGCGGAGGGAAGCAGAATTGGATTCTTCAACCACGGCGTAGGAATAGAAGCTTGAGCGGGCCGGCCCGTCGATGAGTGGAATCAAGGTGGATAAATAGCCGAGATGAGGGGAGGGGGGGAACTTCCGGTTCGTGCCACTGCGCCTCCGGGGGCATCGATAGCACATGCGAGATATGAAGTAGCGGAGCAGGGATAATCTGCTTCTCCGTAAATGCTTAGTTTCACACGAGGATCATTGGCTCCTTGGGGTTGCTAGTCTGGTTTTCTTGTGCGTGGCTGGCGTCTGGACTTGGCTAGATCGTCCTGAGGACTTCCTTGACCGGTTGTATACGACCTTGCTTGTGACTGATTGCTACGAACCATTTTACTTCGATCCAGGTCATGTACAACGTCAATCGTCTGATCGTCACATCTTGAACCTGTCACGACAGAACACAGTGCTGTTGCGTACATGGTGGGGTAAGGTATGATGAAGATTTCACTAATTGCCGGTCCTCCGAGTTTTATGCCTCAACTGTACTAGCTTCAATCCCATGCTTGCGCAGCTCTTTTGTTTTGGAGATGCATGACCGAGGTAGCAAGTCCACGTAGCTCTATTCATGGTTGTTCACATTTGTGAGTCCATAAAAGATGGAAACGAGCTCTTGCAGACAGAGCTAAAGAGACTAGTGCGTGGAAGAGTTCCCGTAAAGAAATTCAGCGCAGATAAATAACGGGATAGGCATTAACGGGTGAATCTAGATATGCATGTTGGCCAAGGCTCTGGCTCACCTTGGAGAAATGTAATTCGCTCATGGCTTTTGTGAGACTGATGATGTTTTTGGTTGCGTCTACAGCACGACAATACTTCGAGACTGGCTATGAGGATATGATCCAGCCATTGTCGTTTCTATCTCCATTCTGAGCCTAGATCTCCGTAGGTTTTTGATACTTTGTTCTGCTGATGCTGGAGCAGACTGCGACCGCAGATGGTGGCCAGGATGAGACATTCGTTGAATGGGCATGAGGCGTCGGACTCGGTCATGGCTTCTGACAAGAAGCTACCGAGGGCGTATTGGCCACTTTGAAACTTGGCTTCCGGGGCTGGTAGACGAGTGCTGATCTGCGAGGCCGTCAGTTTGCTGGGAAGATGCGGACCCTTTGCCCTTACCACATGCTCGTTCAGAGTAACAAGCCAATCGTTCCATACACTGAACAAGTGATCAAGAAAGTAATAAATTACCTATGAAAACACCTTGCATAAAACTAGTTCCTCTCCCTTCTCTCATATCTTCTTGCCTACTCCACAACTTTCAAATAACAGACTTTGCCTTTCTCTGGAGACGCAACAGCCATTCTCCAGTCACTCCGTCACCCATATTCACCTCGGTGCGCCTAGCACGGCTCGGCCCTGGGCTGGGCGAGTTTCGCATCCATTCAGCCACCTTCTCCTCTGGCTCCTCAAAGATGACCCTTCCGACGACTGGGTCACTCTCTATCTTGTGTTGATCCACAAACTCCTGAGCCTCCTCTCTCGACTTGAACGACTTGTGTCTTGCGCCACTGTAGCCGTTTACCTGGGATTTCGTCTCGCTGCACAGGCTCGTTAGTTTGAGGTCTACCCAACTGAGGTTATCAGGTAACTTACTCCCAAGTTTCAAAAACTCCCGTGGTCCTACCAATGGCTACTGCATAAAACTTCATTCCGGTCGTAGTAGCCTTCTGTTGAGACTTGGTTTGAGGGGTCGGAGTAAAAGACAGTCGGAAAATTCCAAATTGGAGCGGGTTGGAGGAGTGCCCAAGATGAACAAATCTGAGTGGCATGAGCTGTATTTGTACTTTAATCAACTTGAGCCGCCGCGAAACAATTCATCCTCTGTAAGCTGTGGTTGAAGCGGGAGGCCGGCCATTGACGTGGTGGGCTTCCATTTTGGCTGACGTGCAGATGTTGGAGGCCGGCCGCCTTGGCCTGCCAAGCCAATAGGATGAAGCTTGGCTATATGGTGAAGATACCAATGGACCTATTAGATACTGAGCCTGACCCCCATTATATCCGTGGGCTGTGGCTGAGTTACGCATCTGCGTTGATACTGAACGCAATGGCGCGTTCGAGTTGCGCGATTGACTCCAAGGGAGGGAGTGTCGGACTTGGGACAATCAATAGAGTGACAATTTGACCAAGCCTTGATCTTAATTTGATACATGGACAATTGTATTCAAACTTATTTCCACCATCCTAAGCGTGCCTGAGCAACAGCCCCTACTGGTTATACAGTAGCCCTCCTTTTTTCCGGGTTCGCTCAGGGGATCTGTCATCAGGCTGGCGATGACAATGGGCATGTCGCATGAGCTGAGATTGATCATTATTGTTTCCTCAACAAAAACCGCATCTTTGCCTTGTATACGCCCAGGTTTGAAGGTGGCATGAATGGCGCCGAGTCGGGCCGCCAAGAGACGCTCAACGTCGACGCCTCCTACTCGTCCGACTCAGGCGTGTCGTGGCCGTTTATACTACCGGAATGTTTTATTTCCGAGCGGGGAACTTGCACACAGACGGTGTAATGCGCCATATCATCATGAAACTCGCCACGAACGTCTGGTAAGGCTCTCGGTGATGGCAGCAACGCATCAGACTTTGTTGATATTGCGTCTTGGCGTCATCTGGAGACCCAAGTGCGTTCATGAAGAGGTCATTACCCCTCGAATTCCCCTTCTTGTTGAGTCTATGAGGCTATCTGTTCTCATGTTTATGAGTGTGTTCTTTGATGTTGTGACCGACAACTCCTCTTGGAGGCGTCATTGACATCAACAATCTGTTCTTATCTCTACCACCAGTTTCTGAGTATAAATTCCCGGCTCTTTCCAGTCGATTGCACATCGTTCGCAAACTGGTATGAAAGAGTCGCCTGATAGCAAAACACCACTACGTCCCAGCTCCCAGCTCCGCAAAATCATAACAGCCATCGTCATGGGACTCGCCTTTGGTGTCGTCCTGGCCTCGCTCGTCGCACTGTGCGGCGCGTTCAAGGAGGCAGCCCCAGCTCGAACCCAGAAGCTCGCCGTCATCTTTGAGAAGAGCAAGGTCACCGACACGGTCCTCACGACTGTCTATGACATTGAGGATGAGGGCAAGAAATTTCACTGCGCGGCCTGCAGCAACAAGCTCACCGTCTCGGATCTCAAGCTCGATGTCGAGTTCAACGTTGATGACTACGGTCAGGGGACGCTCCGTGTGAGCGAGTCTCAGTTCATCGTCGATGAGACTTCAAAGGCCGTTGGGGGTATCACCTGCTCCACGAGCCATAGCAAGTCTCATGTCAGGGCCGAGTGCGTGGTGCCGCTCGACTCTCACAAAAAGCCTCTCGGCCGTCCAGCTCGGCCGTCTCAGCACCCGCTGGATCATCTTTACCACCCTCATCGTCCCCATCACCTCCATCGCCCTCATCACCCTCATCACCCTCACCCTTACCACCACTACAGGGTAGGACCTCAACGGGCCGATGACTTGCCAAAATATACTGGATACGTCCCCGTCCGTAAGTGCAAAGTCTTGGAAAGGTGGGCGTAGAACTAGAACTCATGATATATCTAGATCCTCAAGTCGATCGACCATACCCAGTGAAGCCTGACCCTATACCCCATCCGGTGCAAGACAGCGAGGACACCCGGCCATATTCCCACCGACCAGGGCACGTATCATCTCAATCCTAGACAATACCGAAGTTTGCTAACTATAACATAGACGAGGAAGTTCGGAAACGCTTGAGACTTACCCTGTAGTCTCTAAGAGAGGAGAAATACCGTGTGAGTGGGCTCGACCGTGTGGGAAGGCTTGAAATGGAAACCTGGGTCTAACGATATGGTTCAAGGGGGAGGGTGCGAAGTGAACAAATACGTGGACAAGAAGGCAAATCTGCCCCATTGGAATTGCTAAATTTGCCGCCGACGGCTTCTCTGAAGGGGAGAGCGGTTTTGTTCCTCTGATGGTTCACGCACCTGGGCTTGTTGGTTGAGATGATGAGTAGCACCACCGCGAGTTTGCACGGCTCGTGAGTCGATACAGACGAAACAGGAATTGATTGACCTTATCTCCCTGCGTAGTCTCCACAGAAATGACTCCATCACCTGATGAAATAGGCAAATAGCCCGGTCAGCCGCACCGCCAGTGGCTTAATAGAGAGTCGTCTGTCCCCTCTTCATATTCAGATGAAAAGAAACGAAAGAGATGCAGAAAACTCAACGAAAAGTCACTTACCACTTTGGCGTTGTCCATGACATTGGCTTCAGTCTGAAAGCTGAATGTCTTTTCAATTCTTGAGGCCTCTTCTCAAGGCACAAAGTTCATAAATGGGCTCGACATGAGACATCAATCAGCCTTTTGGCTTGCGCCCACAAGGCAATACCTGGTCTACTTGTTTACACCCTGATTTACTGCTGCGCCTATAGCCGCGGCAACCGCACATGCCGCCCTACATGGAATCTGCGGGCTTCGGGTGCATGGTGCAAGGCGCTGCCAGCCACTTTGTGCGGCTGGCAATACCTAAAGCGCACGTTGTTTACAAACGAGACTCTACCGAGTCAAGAATCTGGTGGTAATTGGTGGTAATTAGTGAACTGGTAGGGCTGACAACCGAACACAGATGCTTGCTGATCAGCATCAGTCCAGGGAGACCTGGAGTCTGGGCTGGTCTCTCGGTAGGTGCGATTCTTGGCATTCTTGGCGTGCTTCGTTGGGTTCCTCACGAATCAGTCATTTCTCAGAGAATGGAGAGTCAGATCACAACTTCATGGTGGGTAAGATTCTGCGGATGGCATCTTGTGACGACAATTCAGTGAGCACTTTACCTATTTGATTTCTGTGCATGATTTCTGGGGAAACCTTTCAGCTTGGCTCTTCGCATGTGCGAATACCTGTCTCGGAGCTGCATCTGCAAGGCTCGCTTGTGCACTTCTAAGCGAGGCTCGTTCCTGGGAGCCTTGTTCCGAGGTTGCCTCTCGCAAGGCTCTTCCTCAATAGCCTCTCTCATGTCTCTCGCCTATTGTTACTCCTCTGAGAGTTTCCTTGACAAAACCCTTGGTCGGAGGCGCGGGTCTCCTCCGTGCCGCTCAGAGAGGCCCACCAGGTTCGAGACCTGGTGAGCAAAGTTCACGCAGCTCTAGACCGTGTTTGGCTGTAGCCTGTCCGACAAGGGTAAATAAACATTGCTGCTAGTCGCATAAGCTTAAACGAATTATAGGGCGTCTGAGAGGTCCTGAGGCCCCAGCGCTGAGACGGGTTGTGTCCCAGCTTACCATAACCGCGACAGCCCTTGGAGGGCCTAGAATCTACAGTACCTACTCAAGGTTGCCTCGCCTAGGGAGACACTGTGCGGTCTAGTCCGTAGTGCAAGGTTGACTTGTCCATGCCAAGACCCCTCCCTTCAGCCGTCTCTCGAGCATCCGTCAAAAAGCGGCGATGTGGCTTTCTAGTCGGCGACCTACAAGTGGCGTGGCTTGCTTTGGCTACGGGACTAGCGATAACCTGCATCCTCGTGGCGTCCACCACGGCAGAGAGGCAACCCAACCATAACGCCGCAAAGCCCCCCGCGGCAGGTCTTGCGTTGTTCTCGTTGTGGTTTATGCGCCGACGAGGTTGGGAGACATGCTTTGCAAAGTATTGAAGCCCTGTGGAGCAGAGGTGGGCGAATGGACAGCTGACAAGGCTGTTATTGGGCACCAGAAACAACCATTGAGGCCGTTTCTCACCGATCCTTCAGCCCTAGACGCTGGGGGGGCCCGCCCAATGGCATGGTGGCTGCCGTGCTACTGCTCCAAAGTTGGCACTAGGGGTGTGTTGCCTCAGCTCGCATCATGGCCCTTTCAGCTCTACGCCTCAAACCTCGCCTACTGAGGCGACAACTCATAGGGCGGGGTTACCGTTGCTAGGGAAAGCTGGGGAGGAGAGGTATATATAGAGACGAGGTCCAGCCCTGACTGGCGATCGGTAACAAGTCCTGACCAAGACATCTACGGCTCGCTCTTTGATCTCTGGCAATCCCTTGAAGCCATCCCCAGAACGCAAAAGTCAACACCATGCGTCCCTCAAGCGGCCTTATCCTGGGCCTCCTCGCCGTCAAGGGCCTAGCCCAGACGGCAGCCGACACCGAGGCCCCAGCCGCTGATATCGTGTCGTTTACGGAACGCGATGACGCCGGAAGCGGCGAGACTGGCGGCGATGCTGGCGGCGACGTCCCCGCCGCTACAGAACCTGAACCTGAGCCTGAACAGCCAACGCAAAGTGAGCCACTACCTGATGCGCCGCCTGAAGTGTCGCCCACGGCTGTCGAAGAAGATCCGGAAGTGCCTTCTGAGGAACCAGAGCCAGAGCCAGAAGTGCCCGGCGGGGCTCGAGAAGGGCCCTCTGAGTCTGCTCCTGAAGTTCCTTCTGAGACTCCATCGGAAGCTCCAGAAGTTCCGTCCGAAGCTGCTCCAGAGGGACCCTCTGAAACCCCGTCAGAAACTCCAGGTGAGCCTGCCGAGGCTGCTCCGGAGGGACCCTCCGAAACCCCGTCAGAGACTCCAGGTGAGCCTGCTGAGGCTCCTCCGGCAGACCTGACGACGACAGCCGCGGAGTCAAAGACAGAGACACCCGCCGGTTATGTTGGACCAGTGACGCTAACCACGACCGTTGAAACACCAACAGACGATGATGAACCCGCTCCTACAGGAGGCGAGACAACTGAGCCCACCGGAGGCTCTGAGCCCGAGCCCACGGTCGAGACGGGAGGTGACGACGACGATACCCCTGAAGAGACTGGAGGATCGGGAGATACTGAGACACCTGCGGCGACTGGAGGTTCCGACACCGAGACGCCCGAACCCACAAATACCGAGGCTGAAGAGCCCGATGATGACGATAACACTCAGACATACGGCATTGTGCCTGGGACCGCCGAGCCTACTGAAGAACCAACTTCTGCTGCCAGCTCCCCCACGTACGAGGACCCAGACGCCACGACAGGCGGCGATGATGATGGTGAAGCTACTGCGACGGACGACGTTTCGCCTGAGGAGACTGATGGCAGCAAGCCAACGGCGACGGACGGTGACGATAGCCCAACCACCACGGCTAGTGGTGAGGATGATGATGATGGCGATGATGATGGAGACGCCGAGGAGACCGCCAAAGCGTCCAAGACTGCTGGCGGCTCTGGGGACAAGACTTCATTCACCACGGTTGCTACTGCTGCTGCCACGGGCAAGTCCATCGACCTTGACCTTGACAAGGCCGAGCCTGGTGAGAATGCCAAGTTCAGCACGGTCGATGGCGAGACGGCCATGTAAGTCCCATGCCCTATTTCACTCTTTCCATTTGACTAACAGAACCATAGTGTCCTTGCTCCCAAAGCCAACTCCAAGGCCGACTGCACCATCAACGTCGAGTCGCCCCTCGAGATCCCCAAGGACGACTACGTGCGCGTGGTCGCCTCGGTCAAGGTGCAGAAGCCGGCGGGCGCCAGCTCGGACAAGGCCGAGGTCAACGAGCGGGTCAAGGGCTGCATCTTCAAGATGATGGTGGACGGCTCCGACGTGTACAACTCGGAGCTCCAGGTGACGGACGGCAAGTTCCAAGACCTGACGAGCAACAGCTTCCAGGCGAGCAACAACAAGCCCAAGATCGACATGGTGCAGGAGTGTGGGGAGCAGCCTGTCGAGCTGACCGTTGCCAAGGCGAGGATCTCGGATATCGGGTCTGGATCCTCGGGAAGCCGGGGTGGTTCTGGTGGTAGCGGTGGCGGTGGCAGTGGTGGAAGCTCTGAAGATGATGAGGATGGAGATGACAAGGACGGTGGTTCGGGGGGATCTGGCTCGGGAGGATCTGGATCTGGGTCTGGTGATTCCGACTCCGATTCAGGCTCTGGCGGCTCTGGGTCTGGGTCAGGATCTGGTTCAGGCTCCGGTTCTGGATCGGGCTCTGGTTCCGATTCTGGTTCTGGCTCTGGCAGCGACTCCGGCTCTGGCTCCGACTCTGGTGGTTCCGGAGGCTCGGGCTCTGGCTCTGGCGATGGTGGCAGCAGCACCACTCCCGCCAACACGGCCGGCCACGGTTCCATCATCAACATGGCCCTGGTCTACGCCCTGCCTCTCGTCTTGGCTGCTCTGTTTTAATCTCTGCGTCGCACATGATGGTTTTTGGACTGGTAATCTGAGGCGCTCTGTACATGCCTCCATGCATTAGTCTATACAGTATGATGATATGGCCAAGGTGGCTTTGATGGATTATGGATAAGATTAATGGAATATGTTGGATTTTGCTTCATAAACAAGTTCTCGGTGAAGTACAAGTGAATCAACAGATAGAGACTTGGCCGTTTGGATCGCCGTAACTGCCTGGGCCATCAGCTGTGGTCTGCCCCTACGAGTCATGTTGGAAAGGAGTAAGCATTGAAGCCATTTCTCACAAGGGTAGTTCTGAACCTTCTTTTCACAAAACAAGGGTCTACCTGGTCCTGGATCTGACCGCCTGAGCTTGCTGCCTGAAGCAATGCAGTCGGCTCTGGTTGCTGGGAGACAGGAGCTCAGCTGTGAGCTCCCACCCCAAGCCACCCAACGGGAGCTGGCTGCAGCTTTGAGTCACCCTAAACACGCGTATGGCTGAAGTGGCGCCGTGTTAGTGGTGTTGAGAAGAGCTCTGCCTTGGGTAGTACAGCAGATGTGGGAGTTGGCGTTTCAGACAAGATGGTGGTGGCGTGCATGGAGTGTGACACTGAGATGTACAGTGCAGGATAAGAATAGAATAGGGAGTTTGGTTGGCTAGGCTTCACTGGAAAGATGGGCGCGTATTTCTGCCAACTTGTTTCAAGGCTGTGGCGTTGTCTAATGTTGAGGGACCCGCGGTGAGGCTACCTTGCGGAGGCATCACTGCCTAGTTGGATGAGCAAGTACATCTACCTTCTATTCATTACTTTATCTCAATGACTTTTGTTTCCAAGTCACTCCAAGTTAATGGAGGCTAGATCAGGACCGACAAGTCCTGGGCAAGTATTGTTGGATTCTCGGCTTCCGTCCTGCCTACTACTACCTACGGTGGGAAGCTCGTTTCTCATCCAGTACGGGGCACGGGATTGGTTATTCTTATGGCTCGGTCATGATATAGACTAGAATTTGACTGCCGCTACCAAGAGCCAAGTCCGTGTATTCAGGCACAGATTTTCCACCGCCGACATCCCCAGGCTTGTTGCGCTCACAAAGCCATTCCGATATCGGAAAGGTAGATGAAGACATGATGACCAATGTGAACTATTCTCAGAAGAGTTTCGTTCTTGTTGCATGACCCTATTTAGCCATTGCAATCTTCCTCAGACAAGATGGAGTAACAACAGGCTGTCAAGGGGCCAGGGTTGATGGATAGCAAGCCTGCAACTCTTTAGAATCATAAAACCAGAACGGGACAAGCTCGCATCAACATTTACTCATGGTCTAGCTTTAGATCTACCAGAAGATGTCTCTGGCTGTACTTCAAGGTTGGCTGAGTGAGCACCATGTTCGTGGAAAGCTCGAGTCCACTACTAGTTGAGTTTTCAGTGGTTATGCCTCCTTTTCGCTCTCTCGTAGTGCTCGGATTGGTTGATGTTATTCTAGGATGGATTATGACATGTAATTGTTGACCATAGAAACAAGACCCTCTTCAACTCGCACGACATCCGATTGTTGATTGTTTCTGGTACGATAGGGCTTTTCCTTTCATAGATCTTTACCAGTTTTGCTCAGAGCAAGTTGAATTTTTGTTGTGACCCTATCTAGAGACGATTCTGACCTTTCTCTCCTTCTATTAGTTGTGAGAGGAGTTGCGGTATTTACCAAGCCTTGCGGGGACACGAAACACGAGACTCGCAGAGGTCACCAATTCAGTCTTGTTCCCCGCTGGCAAGGGTAGCCTATATAAATCGGGGACTGCGCTTAGCCGCCGAGTTGTGGTGGGACTTTTCACGCAGATCGTCTCATGCCAGGGATCATCCGCGGCTAGGAGCCAACAGCAGGGCAGGATACTATTCAAGTCATTAGGGGCTAAAAGGAAGCCGGGTATATAGGCAGAAGCAATCTTTCCCTCATTAACCTTGGCCGCTGCTCCGTATTATTTCCAAGATGCAGTTACCGTCTCCATCTCCACCTTCAACCTCGTCAGCCCATTATAGGACTGTTCCCCAGTATGTGTCGCCAGCTCAGTCTAAGCACGGTGAACAAACGGTAGAAGAACGTTCAAATCATTACCAAGGCATCTTGGGCATAAACTTATCATCACAGGCTAGTTCCGGTTACAGATCAACCCAGAAGCAGCCCAATGTCAACACCAACATCCAAGACAGGCGCCCGCGTTTTATCAAGCAGGGCCTCAACTTTGCGACTATTGCGACCGACTGTGCGACAGTTGTTGCTCCCCTTGCATTGTTGGGATTCGGCATCTCTGTGCTGCTTCTCGATGAGTCGGATGCAGATGAGCGAATCTTTGCAAGATGGCGAAATGCCACGACCGTCGTTGGTGCTCCTCAACTCATCCGTGAGCGACTGTATCTCACTAATTCTTGACAGCTTGCAACTATTTTCCCCATCCTCTTTGCCTTGATGGTCGGTCGTCTTCTTTACGAACTCGCGCGGTGGAGGCTCGAGAGAGGTTCGACCATGGGCACCCTAGAACAGCTACTGGGGAGCCGAACAGTGGGTGCTACCATTGTCACTCAATTTAGCCTGGGGATATTCAATCTCCTCGGCGTTTGTTTGCTCCTCATTTGGTCTTTCTCCCCCCTGGATGCTCAGTCGCTCCTCCGCATGCTGGGGTCACGCCTTGATCCCAACATGGAGCCCTCGACAATCGTCTACTTTGATACCAACGCCCAAACTCGTGCAGCGAGAAACCTAGGAGTACAAGCGTCTGGCGTGGACACGATGTCGCCTTTTGAATCTTCTCTCCTGGCCAGCTGGTATAACGCTCTGATATTGGCACCAGAGGAATCCAAGACGGACCCTATGGACCTCTGGAGGAACGTCAAGATCCCCTTTCTCTCCCATGATTCTGGTACCGAGCCTGATAGCGATGGTTGGATTGAGGTGAATTCAAGCTCAGACTTTGGTTCATTCTCCCGGCAACACGACTTTATCTATTGAGTCAAGCTATTTCGACCTCGATTGCTCGATAACTCAGAGAGACGGTTATATACACTCGGAACTTGGTCTAACAAACCATTCATGGGGGGTCCGCAGCGCCGTCCCACCAGAGAGAACAACCGGGAAGAACGGCACCTGGCATGGCTACCCCGTGGACAGGGAGGACGACGATCTGAGATTGATAACCTGGAGCATGGGTATCGACCGATTCGTGGATGTCTACTGGCTTAATAACATCTCGAATAGGGAAGATTTCCATCGTCTCGGTTTTGCGCCAGCCGTGTTTGCACAGCAGCATGGAATCGAGGTCGAATTGGCAAGAAACCTTTCAAAATATGACAGGCCAAGTTTTCAGTCGCAGATTCTCCCAGATACTCAACACATACTTTATCTTGAGCCAGCAGTTCCTCACGAATCCATCAGGTAGCACTACAGATGGCGGCTACTACGAACGCAACGTCTCAACACACAGGTCGAGGTCAGCAGTTCGCTCATCCTGAAATACGAGGTTGCGATGGGCTGGATGGCGCTGTTTTTTGCATCATGCATTGTGCTGCTTCTATCTAGTGTCTTTGGGGTAGTGTTTACACACTACTTGCTGAGCCGGACGCGTTTCTGTGGTTCTTCATTTATAGTTACTGAGTCAGTAAATTGCAATGAATCGATATGTTTGCAACTGTGGATATCCTGTAGAGGTTCTACATGGAGCTGCTGCCGTATAGGCTGAGATAAACAACCGCTTACACAGCGAGGATTATGTGGTTGAGAGACAATGTCATATAAACTCGACCTAAAAGGATAAGGTGATACATTGACCAAAAACAAAAAAAAACACAGATATACTAGTATCTTACGCAACTTTCGGGGCCAATCCACTGACCCAGAATATGGTCACTCACCCTCGCTCCTCATTATTAATCCAAACTTCCTTGCTGTTTAGAAAACTCAATGATCTCAGTAATGCTTCTGTCCAAACTAATCCAGTCCCGCCCGGCCCATTTCTGAAGCAGCCCAAGCGCAATATCTTGTTCAATATTATAGGTCAAAGTGGGATTACCAGATACAAAGTCGTCCGGGAACTCGACGGTAGGATATGCAGTGCGCAAGATGGCCAAGCAATCGTTCCAGTTCAAGGATCCAGCTAGAACCTGAATGCGTGAACCCTTGACATCTGGGTCGATGACTGCCGCAACGTAGATGGTGGCCACGTCGGAGACGTGTGCGTAGTATACTGTAGTGATGAGCTTCGTTTCCTTCAACGACTGGGGCATCGGGCCGACTTACCCGCTGTGGTTTCTAGCATTGCCTCCGTTTTCCCAAGATACAACTGCTGTAGGAGCTGCATTGGCAGAGGCAGAAGATGCCTCTCATTCAATGGATCACCCATGATCCAGCAAGGACTGACCGAGTTGACTATCCATGGCAGCTCGTTATCCGCCACATACTTCCATACGGCCTTCTCAGCTTCAACCTTGGCAGCTATAAACACGGGAAGCATACGGCTCAACTCATAAGGCGGTGGCGCCCTCGCTTCCTTTACCACATCTTCATTCCACGTCTCCAAGTTGGTGATGGTCGACGTATCGCCAGGTACTGGCATGACCGCCGACCAAAATGTTGATGAGAAAACGAACCGCTTGACAGAAGGGGCCTTGGCAGCGGCGCGGCAAACCGTCAAGGCGGCCTCAACAGTTGCGGGGATAGTCGCCTCGGGATCTGGCGAAATATCACTGACGATTGCAAGATGAACCACGGCCGAGACACCCTTCACCGCATCATCGAAATCGTCAGGCTTGGACGTGTCGGCAAGAACCAGCTCCACCCGCCCCTGGTCAACGAAGGGCTTCACAGAAGGATGGTCGAGGAGCCACTGGCTATATTCAAGGTTCCGAACTGTACCACGCACGTTGAAGCCTTGTTTGAGGAGCTCCATAACGACATGGCTACCGGAGTAGCCATTGGCTCCAGTGACAAGGACCCATGAGCCCAGTGGGATGGCAGTTGGTGATTCGCTCATAGTGAATGGCTGCGGGCGCGAGGACGGGAATGAAATAATAAGAGGACGAGAGGAGACGGAAGAGCTGGCGAAACGGCGCGGACACCCGTTGCCTAATCCTCCAGTATTGGATTCAATGTAATTGGTGGGGGTGGTTCCACTATAGGGGCTATTGGCCGGTGATAATTGGCTCTTACGACTGCCCCTTTTTGTGGCTTTCTTGTCGCAAAAGGCGGTCGAATATTGATTGCAACCTTGTCAGACGAGCAATGCTCAAGTTGGTTTAGCTTGAAGGTGTGCTATTCGATGGTAGTTAAACCCTATAGTTACTTTCCTCGCTTGAGCATTGACGGACGGATGTAAAGAAAATGTTGATTATATGTTGCCGGTATGGTAGGTCTCAGGTGTCACATTGCACTATATTCAACAATTGAGAGCATCACTTACACTGATATCTTACCTACAACTGCACTGGCCATTTCCCTTGTAACCCAGTCCATGAGGTTAGGACTCATTGGGCATTGCCAGCAAGGCAATGACGGACCAGACTTCCATTATTTTGAATGCTTAGTCTTTCCGTCAGCGTCTTTCCCCAGTGCATTCATTATTCCGCCCAGCACCTCATCCTTGCTATCAAAGTTGTTTTCATCAAGAGCAGTCCGGATCTTGTTCAAGATTTGCGAGCCAGTTGGGTCCTCCATGAGACTCTTCTCTTGCTCCTCCGTGAGCTTGTCGACAAATTCCTGCAGCATCCAAGCTACAGGATCTTTGCTGGCAGGCCCTGTCACACGCTGAGAGCCATCGGCCACCACTTTGGACCCTTGTTTGGCTTTCTGTCCGCGGAGCGCCCCCCAAAGTGCACCGGCCAACTTCCACGTTCGCACTGTGACTACCGTCGAGAGCGCCGAGACACCAGTCGAGATTAACTGAACGCGCCCGAGTGCCTGTGACTCGCTGAGGCCGAGTAGCTCGAGATAATGCTTTTCAATCTTGACAAGTGCGCCGTATGTTCGAGGATGCAACTTGGCCATGCTGCTGTATAACTTCTTGGCCTGTCGAAAGAACTGTAGAGCCTCAGAATATGGCTCCTGAGAAGACCAGAAAGACAAGTTGCCGGTGATGGACCGCATCTGCTCGAAACGGCTGGGAAACACGCCAGGGAGGACTGGATCTCGTAAAGGTAGCTCAAACAAGCGAACAGCAACAAGATCATGGTTAGGCATAACCTCCGTCTCTGTTCTCTTTGCTTCAGGCTTGTCTACTACCTCCGCTTGTGGTGGTAACTCGGTGGTGAAATGAAGCAATGCTGGGCCAGTAATCCGCCATGCACTGCAGAGGAAATGGCGAGGGCAAGTAACATAGTGGAAATTGGCCCGCCCGTAGTACTCATATTTGTCTCGATACCGGAGGAGCTCGTTGAAGGCTTTGTCCCATTCGTCGACATCTCCCTCCATAGGCTTAGACTGTGCTGAAGCATAGATCCAGTGGTGCCATGGCGGTGCGTCCGAATAACGACGTCGCCTGCGGTAGAGGTCACTGAGGCTAGCCAGTTGTTCCAACCGATGAGTATCCCAGTTCGTAGGCCTCTTGAGCCCGAGCTTGTCAACCCAGTTGGTCGGGTTCCACAGTTGCTGTATGTAGTACGGTCGGATTATGGCATCGAGGAAATCAGCTCGGCCAGGGACTGAAAGCCAGCTGTACGCCCGGGCTGACACGGTATCTTGTACCAGAAACTTGGCAGTTTCATGAGAGCGTTGTAGGAACCACTGGCCAAGGAAGACACCTTCAACAAGTCCAAGAAGGATGGTACAAGTCGAGCATATGAGTACAAGAAGAATGCATAGCTTGAGCCGACTCTTGAGCCATCGCCAAGAATAGCGGATGCAGCCGAACATGGAGGGCGGAATGTTGCTATCGACGATGAAGGGATGAAGGGTATTGTGAAGAGGAAGAGGCAATTACAAAAGTGTGGCATTGGCTGGTTATAAGCGTATTAATTATGACGGAGAGGGTCTGCTTCCAAGCGAGGGGCCAATTTAAAATTACCTGACATTGCCCTGTTTCCAGAGCTCTGGCTGGTCAGAGAGCGAGCATCTGCTGCCTAGAAACAAGGATTCAGCGAATGACGCGCTAATTATCCACTTCTTACCTACAGGGTTGGTCGTCTGCCTAATGTAACGACGACATGCTCCAAAGTAAGCTGGACGAAATCTGCTCAAGCGACTTTTGAACTGATGATTTGACCCTGTTAAGAGCTTTTCGCCAGTAGGGGGCCCGTAAAGAGCCGCCCAAAGGAGGGGTGACTCGATGTGCTTTTTACCAGATCGCAACCTCCTTTCGATCGCTGAACTTTGCAGTTTGGTAGCGAATTCAGTTGAGGTATTTCAAAGCCAGTCGTTATTACCAGAACGGAGGAAAGCAATCCACTGTAGGAAGTAGATAAGCAGAACTGTCTGACAGCACAGCAAGCGAACGGAAAACCCGTCATGGGTAGCTAGAAAGTAGAGTAAAAATATAAATTCATTCTCGCTATTCTAGACTCTTTATACAATATTTCCAAGGAACCTTACCTTGAAATGCCTCTGATGTTTGGATGTAGTTGAGGATTAGCCCTTTGCTAATTCTTGGAGAAATAGTTTTACCGGTTAGAAACCGCTGAACGCAAGGGATAGAATAAATGTATCTTCCGAGAAGATAATCCTTTCCGGTAGCCCAAGCTGAAAGGCGAGTGGCGCGGGAAGAGCGCAAGAAATCCGCCTCCAGCAGCTCATATCTCTCAGCCTGGTATTCGTCAAAGACGGTCTGAAGAGCTCCTGTGTCTGGATTGGCCTCTCCGCACATCAGCGGCCGTAACCTGTTGCACAGCGACACTACATCCTGAATACCATTGTTGAATCCCAGACCAGAGTTCGGGGTAAACTTGTGCCACGCATCCCCTACAAGCACGATGCGGCCGTTCCAACTTACGTTCTTGGCAACCCCCTCTTCCAGATCAGTCATGCCGATGACGACAGACGGATCTTCGAGTGCATCCTTCACCGTCAGCTTTTCATTGAGGGGCCAATGTGCAAAGCTCTCCCCAAAAGAATGAAGAGTCTTTTCGTCGTAGAAGGACCTGTTGTTGCATGGCTGACCAAGTTTCTCGTACAAGAATATCCAGCCTTTGTCGCGCCCCGTCAGATACATGATACTGCGGTCCTGGCCTTGGGTTTCATAACTATCTCCTGGCTCCGAGGGGCGACGGAAAGATGCCCAAAGACACTTGTAGGTTGATGTGAAAGGGGACTCAGGATCCCAAGCGGAGGTGAGAGACGGGTCGGCTTTGAGTGCACAACGACGCATGATGGAGCGGGTTTTAGAATGGGCACCGTCTGCGCCAATGACAATAGACCCTGAGTAGAGACTCCCATCGGCACAAGTGACATCAACTCCCGTTGAAGTCATGGCAATGTCGACAATCTTTCTTCCCGAAAGATAACGAGCTTTCGCAGTATCGGGCAGGTTATCGTAGAGGACTTTGATCAGGTGAGCACGGTGAAATGCTACGAGAGAACTACCGTGGCTATTACAGACGTTAGCAAGTCGATTCTTGGAGGCTATAGCTTGGACAGAGAAATGAAACTGCTTTTGGTATCTTGGTTTCTTTCTTGCTTCTTCTTCACACTGTGGTTTTTCTCTGACAAAAGGCTGACAAGTTATGGAAGGAAGACATAGGTTACATACTTTTCTTGCAAAAGACTTAAAGCATTGGAGCGCTTGAATCTGGACTTCTGCGCGTCAAATCCTTGCGAATGGTGCAGGAGGGGGGCACCGATTTCTTCAAGATGTTCCCATAGACCGAGTTGGTGGAATACTCTCAGGTTATGCGGACTGACGATAAGACTAGCGCCGACATCCTCAAAAATGTTGTTTCGCTGCTCAAGAATGATGAATTCAACGCCGGCGTGGTGAAGGGCGTGCGCCGCAACTATGCCGACGGGTCCGCCACCGACAACAATCACTCCGAAAGAGTTTGTCGACATGGTGCGGTGGTGTAGGTTTGGAAAGGAAGAAGGATAATTTAAGGAGAAACCTCCTTAGTTGGACCTAACGAACTGTGGTGATTCCATGTTGCCGACGAAGACGGTTGTATTTAAGCAAAGGACGGCATACCCAGTGAGGCCTATATGAGAAGCGGTATCACGCCATTCGGCTAGTAAAAGACGAGTTTCAGGGAAGTTGGCCAACTTGGCGGGTCGACTTTTCTTTGGCGGAATTACCGGATTCTGGCCACGAGTATTGTGCAATCTGGCTGCACCCGACTCACAGAGTGCTAGGTGAGTGGTGTTTCGGGACATGAAGGACGGACCTAGTTACCTAGAAATGCAGTTTCTGCGTGATTCTGGCTGGCATAGCGGCAGTTCTAGGGTCTAAGAAAGTTTCAGTATTAATACGCCGCGACATGCGGAAAACATGGCGACTTGCAGTTTGCTAGACTACGACTACTTAATGCTACTCTTGAGGGTTTGAAAGCAAGTATAACTCTATGTAAAAATACTAAATTTCTCGCAAGTTCATGCGCAAGCCGGGTTATTCATGCTCTACCGAAAAAAGACGCGCCTACAACACAGATCTAGTACTACTTACGTCCTTAGTTGCTGAGATAGCATCCTCTAACGCCTGGTCCACCTGCTCAGGCCTGGTTAAAACAAATAGTGACAACTGAGGAGGTTCTGAGCTTACGTCGTGGTATAACATCCAGTTATGCTCAGGCTTTGAGACATTCTCGATGCGGCCAAGGATCTCTTCTTCCGCGGACGCAGCCTCGCGGGAGGTCTTTTCATGGGAAGCGGCGATTTCATCCATGGTCCGGTAAAGAGCACGGTAGTAAGGTGATCTCACACTGTCAAAGAGCTCCAGAGCATCTTGCAAACTTCGAGTTGAAGACGCAGCCCAGTGGAGTGCTCCTGCGAGTGTATGGGCGTCTTCGAGAGCAAAGGCGGCGCCAGCACCAAAGGCACCGGATAAAGGATGCGATGCGTCTCCTATGAGAGCGACCGAGCCGTGCTTAGTAACGGAATGCAATCGTGTCCCGCCAAAATAGTCAAACCTTTTGACACGGGTGACGAGGGAGAGCAGTTGCTGGACCGGCTCGCAGTATTCTTGAAGCCTTTCAACAAATTTGGCCACGCTGACTTCTCTGCCCCAGCTGGATCGGTTCCCGTCGTCGGCCTCCCTGATTCTACATGTGACTTCCCAGTCATGGTCGTCCAGAGGTGTTGTATAAATCCACTTGCCCTCAGTGCCATACCAGAACACAGTAGCTCTAGAAAGGCCGTTTATCTGCTCGACGTCTGACGCTTTGACTACCGCTCTATAGGCAGTCATGCCGGTGTAGTCGACGGAATGTTTTGGAAAGGCAATGTTTCTGACGACCTGATGGTCAAGAGGAAGTCAGTGGTGCGGCTGTAGATGATGCCATGTGGTTCACTCACAGATCGAATACCGTCAGCACCGATTAGGAGGTCGACGTCGCTGGTTAGGCCTTGGCTGAACATGAGGCGAAGCTTACCACAAGGCAAACGTTCAAAGCTGGTCAACTTGGCTCCGGTTCGAATGCGATCCTGATCTGCTTCCTTGAGCAATGCCCTCTGCAACTTGCCTCTGTGCACTCTGCAGGGAGCTTGATGAGGAGCGACGTGTGCTGGCGGATACGTCTGCTTCAAAACCACGCCGGATCTTCCGTCCCTGAAAGAGATCTTCATTAACGTACATCATCTTTTGAGACAAGTGCCTGTCTCACCTGTACTGGTTGTCGTGACCATTCGTGGCCCTGAAAAAGTCACCAGCTCGAATGTGCTTGGAAGCTCCGAGCTTCTCCAACAGGCTCCAGGTACTGCGCTGCAAGGTAATACCGGTCCCGATTTCGCTGATGGCCGGTTTCTGCTCGTAAAGATGCCAATCTACGAAGGGTAGTCTGGCCAGCTCAATAGCGACCGCAAGGCCGGCAGGGCCCCCTCCGATAATGGCAACTCTGGTGCCCTTTCCCGGGCACTTTGAAGTCGACATGCCTTCCCCGTCGGTGATCAGCTTGATCAGTGGTGCAAGGGTGATGAGTTGGATAGCTGGAGGTAGTTGTGTCGAGAGCTCCCTCAGTTACATTTGCGACATGGAGCAACATTCTGCCATGAAAGGAGCATCGGGAACATTATGACACCTCTCCGCACAAGGACCTAAGGAGTCCCGAAGACCTAATGTTGCTGATGGTGTGAGCTCTTTTCTGCCATGCTGGGATTCATGGACCATGTGGAGTTGTAGTATCCACCTCGGCTGGACGACACAAACCCGGGTATGTATTCCATCATTCACTAGTCGCAAAGCTGAACCCTGCCCCAGCTGCTAGGGTTAAGAATGAGAAGGTCGGGGCCATGACATGAACCCTCCGAGCTCGTCTGTCCGTACTCTTAAGATCTTGGCTTCCGCGATCACGCAAGAGCAATATGCCATGAGGCAAACAAAACCAGGAATGCCGGGGCCGTGACATAAACTCCCCGAGCTCATCTATCCGTACTTTCAAGATCTTGGTCCCGTGATCACGCAAAAGCGACATGCTCTGACGCAAACATCACCAACTTGGACCATTTGAAATGCCAGCATTCTATGCCAAGTCAACTTTATCAAAAGAGGAACAGCCTGCTAGGTGTAATTATTCAAATACACCGTCTTCCCGCTTTTCGTAGAGAGTCAATCCCAGTGTGACAGCAGAGTTGATTTCTTTCATGCCAACAACCGTTATCTCTGCTTCCTCTATCATTTCAAGACATCGCCATGTCTTTGCCTCTGAAAGAACACCGGGTCTCAACCAGCCCTCAGGGGGGGAGTGATGGCTTTGATATTGCTGAGACGACTGGCAAAGACATTCTTGAATCCGAGATTGAGGACGAGGTCCTGGCGCTGAAAACTCGTCTCGTGAACGATGTGAGTCTTTCCCCTTGTTTCCGGGCCCAACACTTACACGAGACAGGCAAATGATGAGCTCGGCTGGACGCCTTTCCACTGGAAGCTTTTCTTTCTCAACGGATTTGGCTATGCTGTAGACTCGCTGTTGACTATGGTACAGGGTGTCACCGGGCCTCAGGCATTTCTGGAGCTCGCCACTGCGTCATCCTACGTTAATGCAGGAGTCGTGGCGCAGAATGTTGGCCTCGTTGTGGGAGCTTTGTTCTGGGGGTTTGGCGCCGACATGCTCGGAAGACGGTTGGCTTTCAACGTGACGCTCTGGATCACTTCTCTGGCTATGGTCGTGGCCGGCGCAGCTCCCAACCTTCCCTTCCTGGGCGCCTTCCTGGCGTTGTCGACATTCGGGTCAGGCGGAAATTTGATCCTTGATCCTACAGTGTTGCTTGAATTTCTTCCAGGCGACAAGCAATGGGTTGTCACCGCCATGGCCGGGTGGTGGGGTTTTGGACAATCCATCACTGGATTTGTCGCCTGGGGCTTCATGAGTATGTCGATACTTTTGCTGTAGATTGACGCGGATACTGACTCTCTCGGACAGCACAAAGTCGCTGGAACTGCTCCGACAGCCAAGACTGCGGGTGGTCTAACAACGCTGGCTGGCGCTACACCATGTTTACCTGTGGCGCACTTGTTTTCGTCCTCTCGATACTCCGCGTCACGGTTGTTCGCCTCGTGGAGACACCCAAGTACCTGATCACTGTTGGGCGAGATGCGGACCTGGTGAAGTACTATCAGGAACAGGCTCGCAAGTACAATAGACCCTGCTCTCTCACATTGGAGAAACTTGAATCATGCGGGCAAATCCGCTTGAAGCCGAGAGATGAAAAGACACTCATTCTCAGCGACATGAAGAGACACGTTGAGGGCCTCTTTGTCTCGCGCAAGATAACCTTGAGCACCATCTTGATCTGGTTGTCCTGGGCGATCACAGGATTGGCTTATCCGTTGTTCTATGTCTTTTTACCGTGAGTCAGTCTTTCTCTCTGACATGTGGAACAATGCTGACTTGGTCACAGGGCATATCTCTCAACTCGAGTGCCCAGTAAGCCTGTCTCGCAGTTCGAGACGTACCGAAACTTGACTTTGACAACTATTTCTGGAATTCCCGGGCCACTCATTGCTGGCTATCTCGTTTCGACGAGGTTGGGACGCAAGTACACCATGTTCATTGGCGCCCTTGCCGGTATGACCCTCTTCTTTGGCATTACCGGGATTAAGACGGATGCCCAGAATGTGGGAATCTCATGTGCTATCTGTAAGTTACCAGCCTCTCCTCCCCAAGCTCAAATTCCTGATTCCGAGCTTGCACTCTAGCTTGCTGTATCAACGTCTACTACAGCACCTTGTACGCTTATACCGCCGAGGTCCTCCCCTCGGCACATCGCGCGACAGGGAGTGGGATCGCGGTGTCCTTCAATCGGGTCATGGGCATCGTGTCAGCCTTTGTGGCATCGTCTGGCAACACTGCTACGTCTGTGCCGCTCTACGTATGTGCAGCCCTGTTCGGTGGTTTAGCTTTGATTGCAGCTTTGTTCCCCTTTGAGCCAAATGGTCGCCGCAGCTCTTAATCCAGGTCTTGTATATATTACAGTGGACCATTGAATATGTCCCTACTTGATTATATGTGTACCCTCAACTCGGCTTTTCTTAATCAGTTAATTATATACTTGTGTGTTTATTTAACTAGATTAATTACATATCTATTTGTCAACTTAGCCAAGGTAGCCCCTAAAACACGAGGTAATGTTTTGGCCAATGCAAAGAATTTCATCATCTAACGAGGGATCTTGTCTGGGATCAACTAGATTGAGATAAACTGTTCCCAAATTATAAACGACTTGAGATTTCATAACCTTTGATCGGTACGGCCACGGGCACAACGGGTGGGGAAAGGGGGTCGCTCCTTTAGAGGAGAAAAACCCTCTTGTGTGAACAAGCTCCGATTCTGAAGAATCGGACTGGGTCCGATTACATAAAACCATTTCCATTGCTTAGTTTTACGTGGCAGCAGCTACTTTACAGAACATTGATACAGTGCAGTTTAACTTGGGCCGGCTAAGTGTTTATAGGCATCCTACCCGAACCGAGTCTCAAGATGAACCCGGCTTATATCAACCAAAATAATTGACGCAACCAGCAGCGTGTTGGGGTAAAGAGTTTGACAAGTAGAGCATTGATTTATTAATGAGAGTCTTACTCTCACGTATATTCCCTCTTGTCACAGCCCATTCACTCTCTAGCATCCCAAAATTTACACAATCATACCACTTGCGATAGTGTCAACTCCGTGCTCTATGAAATATCCCAGGTCAATACCTAAACAATGAGGCGGGGTCAGGTAAAGCAAGAGAGGTTTTGGGCACACAGCGTCTGAACATGTCTCTCCCAAGTTCGTACAATTCTTCTCGAAGCAACACTAGCTAAGCAATTCGGCAGTTTGAGGCTACCACAGGGAATCCCTAGATGCCCTAAAAGAACGGCGGAGCGGCTCCGGGACATCAGCCAGGGCTGACAACGCAGGCCTCGTCAACATCAATGAGATAGAGAAAAGTATTGAGCAAACCGAGTCCGAGATACTCAACATTGATTTGGGGAATGAGTCGAGGAACCGCGGCCCTGTACTCTCGAGCAAGGTCTTTGAGCTTCTGCGAGATGTGTCCACCTACATGCGTTCCACTCATCAATTTGGTATACAGAATGCATCAAAAGATTGCAGGATCAATGGTAACTTGCCTGAGCAGCCCTGTGAACTCCAATCTCAGATGTTCACTCGCGCCATCTTTATCATGTGCGGTTGGGTTACCATGCTCTACAGTCCAGATGTCAGGTGGCACGGCAATAGCAAAAGCCTGAATGTCGATCGTGAAGAGACAAAGTCCCACATCGCCCCAAGCCAACCGCTAGAGAAGGCTCAATGGCCCCCACATGAGAACCAAACCATCCTCCGTAGGCAGCATACCATCACAGCTTCTGAGGCGGGGTCCACCACCGGGGCTCCGACACGGGCGTCCGATCCGGATCGGACCTGGTGTTTTTCGGGGATCTTCGGTCATTTCACCACAGAGATGGCGCTAGTTGACGCACCAACAGCGTCAGAACATGATGGATGGACACGCATGGTGATCTCTATGTGTGGATGGCCTGCCGAGCGTGTCTGCCGGGCAAGGTTAGTTGAGCTAGTTCGAGGGTTGTGCGAGGTACTACCTACTGCGGATTGGGAGATGTGCTTATCGAAAATACTCTATCACATCCGCGGCGACAAGAAAGATGTCACCAGGGCCAATGTGCTCGTGTCGCACCTCAACGTCTACACCTTGTGTCGGCTTGGAGGCGTTGAGATAATCTGGACCTGGAGTGTTGGCGCGCACCTGCTGTTTGACAGGCTGGAATGTAAACTCTTTCTCTTATTATACAGTGTATATTTGTTAGTGTTGGTGTAGAAGGCAAGGCGAATTACATGAAGTGAGGCAAGACCAGGTAGATTGTCGCCTCCAACACCACCGTCGTCCCAGGGCGATCTGCCTGAGACTCCACTAACTACCCCGGATTAGCCCCGCGATCCAGATTGGATCTGGGCGGAGACGCCACGTGGCTAAGCCACTAGCCCATATCAGTCAAACGTGCGACACACAGTTACTGTACCCTGCTGAACATCGCGATACGCCTGTAGTAATCCAGAAGGGAAGAAGAGAATGCAGTTGAAGACTGTGCTTGATATCATAAAAGATAGAGTCTAGGAGCATAATGCTTGAATGGGGTATCGCTTTATTCTGTCGGCTTTGAGTAAAAGATGAGCGGGGGGAGCTGGGGGCTGAGCTGGACGAGATGGGTCCCGGTTGGGGTGCGCGTGCAACTGTGAGGGTTTCGCCCATTATTGAAAAGCTGCCAGGGCCGTCTTAGAATGGGCGATACCAGGGAACGCTGTTGTCCCGATAATCGGGGGCCATCACCGAGTTGTCAAAGCTGAAGAGGGGTTGTGTTTCTTTGTGATGTGCTTCTGGTTGTTGGTTTGGCTTGGCTTGACTCCACTCGACTCTAGGCCTGGGTGTGATCTGTGCGTCTGTTTTTCTGCCACAAGGAAGCTCTTTATTACACTCTCTGTCCTCCTCTCCCTCCTCCTCCCTGCTTCATCAGCACTTGACTTGCAGTTTGTGTGTTGTGTACTTCTCGCCCTGTACGTTCAAGCCCGCTCGCCCACCATGGACTATTCGTCGTCCCCCCCGAGACGCCGTTGGCATTCCTTTGATGAATCCGATAACCGCCCCCGCGCCGCCGCCGCTGTGAGTGCCGCTAACGAATGACGATTGAAACCCTAACTAACTGCTAGGGGGGGCCTGGCCCTCCAAATACAGGGTCCCGTCCCGGCCCCCAGCGCTCAGCAAGAGCGTGCCCATCCAGGCTCGAGATTCCTAGCCATGGGTCGTACCCTGTCGCAAGCATCTGGATCGCCTGATGAGACTCCAGATCCCGGGCGCCCACTTCCCCCAGAGCGCTCGATGTCGTCGCGGTCGAACTCTTTTAACGCACCGTCTACTCGCCCCCCTCCTCCTCTTCTATCCTCTTGCTCATGCCCTGCCGCGCTTACCTCGCCCTTTTCCTCGCCGTCGCCGTCGCCGTCGCCGTCGCCATCACCATCGGTGTCACCCCCTCCGACCCCAGGCAAGGACCAGCACCCCCAAGCTCATAGGCGTCTTCTGAGCAAAACACTCGCACGATGGACCCTGTACGCCGTCCTGTGCTACCTTTGTGTCTCGGCCCTCCTGGCGCCTTTCCTCCCACGTCGAGAGTTGCCTACCGCAAAGGTCTATCCGGCCACACCTATGCCACCCGAGACGGTCAACGCCGAGCTCCCCATCTACGACGCCCTCAAGAGTGTCTGCCTCCGCCAAACCTTTTTCCTGCGCAATTCGACCTTACTCAACCTTCCACTCGACATCCTGGACGGCAGTGAAGACCGGGAAATGTGGGACAAGTGCCTCGCGGCGCGGGAGATAGGAGCCATGTGGAGCCGGGAAAGGGGACTGACGATGGATCCAGTCGAGTACGTGGAATACAAGTGGAAAAAGGAGGAGGGCCTTCCAATAGAGGACAACGACCTCGACTGGTATTATGAGGAAACGGGGAAGCAAAAAACCATCATACACGATGACGACATCGACCTGTTCGAGTTATGCCAGCGCACAAATCACCTCATGGGTGAGGCACAGAGCTTGCTCATGGGGTCTATCACGTCCCTGGTAGTGGTCGTGGCTGACGCTGGGTTCTCCGAGATCAGACAATGGGCTGAGAATCTGGCCTTACGAGAGATACAAGACCAGGCGAAGGCCACGTCGACCACAGCACAGCCGTCTGGGACGCCATACACCATGACTGGTCCGCCTGCTCCGCCGACCCCGGATCCTTGGCCACTGCGAACCATCGTGTATTTCCATGCATCCTATAACGTGACCGGGGGACTGGAACGTCGTGTCCAGAAATACACAGAGGATGTCCCCAGGCTGGGGCCAACGCTGCGGAATGCGACCCAGCACATCGACCAGGTCATCGACATCTCGCGTCATGTCACCGAGAACGTCACTGACGAACTGACTCTGCGGGAGAAGCTGTTTGGCCCCGATCTACAGACAAAGGCACTCCGCGACACCAAGGCCAGCATGGCATTCCTCTCTGAGGCCAGGCACAACCTGTCCGTGGTGTTGTCAGCGATTGAGGACGTCATTGAAGAGCAGGACGACATCCTGCGCGAGGAGGGCAGGCTCCGGGCCTGGATCCAGCGGCTGATGGAGGATGCTTGGATGTCCGGAGCCAGGCGCGGTAGCGACTACAAGATGGTACGTCTACCAAACGATACGGACAGTTTCATCCTGGCCGGTAAGACTCGCCCCAACGCGTGGGCAGTTTACCGTCCAAGGTCGGAGAAGGACGAGCTCGGGATATGGTGCGTCTACCCCGAGTGCCCGCCGGCTACGGGGGAGACGGTTCTCGTGAGGCTCCATCTCCCGAATCCCACCGACGCCCTCGCCGCCCTGAGGGACGACTTTGTGGCTACCTTCAAGGAGAAAGTTTCCCTATCGAAGGACATGGATGCTAAGGACAATGAGTACCTGAAACGAGAATACGCGGAGTATGAGTGAGTCGGACTTGCTTTTTTAATTGATGATACGCTGGTCAGTATGGCGGTTACTTCTTTTGGAAATCTTGCCTGCCTTGTTTTGGTAGTCTCGATTTCGGCCTGTTATTAAAAGATCTTTATTATTACCATGCTCTCGATAGCAAGCTCCTTAATCCCCAAGGGGTGTGTTTGTGCCATTCTTTTTAGGCTTTGCCTACCCAGTCCAACAGCAATAACTACCATTACAGTCTCTCTATGTCGGTACTCGTGGCTTTCGATTTCTGTTTACCCACAGCCACCAAAGTCTTAAGATCAACGCATCATCATCATTCACTCTAAACACTCCTACTCCTGAGAGATAAACATGTATGTGTCCCTAGCATCGCCAAAACTCCAGTAAATTGCTATGAAAATAGAGTCTTCATGTCATCCAAGTAGCAACAGGAAGGCACATCACATTAGAGAATTCCCGAGCATAAAGAAAAAAAGAAAGACCAAGATGAGAGAACCCAACAAGGCACGCCGCGCTTCAATAGTCCTCGTAATACCTGTCCGTTAGCTCTAGCCACCTCTTTGCGTGAAGCAGAATAAACTGTTCGACCTGCTCTCCCTCCTTCTGGCTCGCTGCCTTTTCTGCGCGCCCTATTTTAATCTTGATCAACTCGATCGTGGCTTTCAGAAACTCCACCTCGTCTGCCATGAACCTGATCTTGTCCTCAATCGCGGAGTAGTCCAATACGATCATGCGGCACATGACGTCGCTGAGGGCAGCTACGTCTCCAACCTGGGATAGGTAGTTGCCTACGCCCGAGCCACCTTCCCCTAGTTTCTCACCAAGCTTGAAATAGCTTCCGCGAAGCTTATCTCTCCGATTGCACACCTTGGCCCTGATTTTTCTAATCTTCTTTCCATGGAGCTTCTTCATTCCCCTGGTGAGCCCAAGGCGCGTGTCAAGGGCAAAGTGAAAGGTCTCAGCGAGGGTCTTGAGCTGGCCTCTGAGCTTATGTTGACAATTGCTTGTCCGGTAGGTGACGTAGCGGTCCCAGAATCCGCCAAGACCTCCCCAGCATAGGGCGCTGAGGGGAGTGTCTTGGATATCCTTGATCAGCAACTGAACCGGGAGGCGGGTGTTGGCGAGAGCAGCCGTGAGTTCCTTCTCGTACTTTTTGCTGAACTCATGCGCCTTCTTGACCTCTTCCGCATCGACATTGTCCTCTTTTGAGACATCCACGACATGCTGTAGCTGGTCGACCGCGAACTGGCCGACTTGGATGCCATCGATCCACGTGTCAATCAGGGGGTTGAGGGGCGCGACTGTGGCGGGGTCTGTTTCCCATTGAGGAGTTTGTTGAGCTGGGAAAACCTTCGAAGCGGTCCAAGCAACTGGCGTGACGAAAACGGTAGTCAAAGTCGAGACTACAACAGAAGTGACGCCACCAAAGATGGCGGCGACGGCCCACTGAGCAAAGTATAAGAGGAAGACAACGATTGCGCCAAGAAGAAGCAGGATGCAGAAGATCATTTTCAAGACGGAGGGGTTCAGCAGGAGGCCTATGTTGCCGAAGGGGTTCAGCAGGTGGACCATGTCGCTGAATGGGTTGAGGCTTGGGGCAGGGGAGGCATGAGGTGGAAAGGTGTCAGATGGGGCAAAGTCGTCATCTGAACGTGGGCGAGCGTTTCGCTGGCGGCGGAAGCCGCTGCCTGCACCATGATACCTGTCGTAGTGAGAGCCGGTCTGGCTGTATCCACTCCGGGAGGAGTTGTCCCTCTTGTCGGGCATCGTGACGAACGTGATATACCGAGCAGCGGAGGCAGAGTCGGGGTCAACAACGATGGGACGGCAGAGTGAGCAGGGCAAGGGCAAGACAGGGACTCGATGTAGACTGGGTTTGCGCACCAAGTAGGATCCGATGGCAGGTGGGAAAAAAGGATGTTGATTAAGACTGAGGAAGAGATCATGCGGCAATATTTATAGGCCACGGGCAAAGATGAGCAGCGCCGGAGCGAAGATGTCACGGGGAGGCTGTCGCGACAAGAGGGAACAACCCCACTCACGACAAGAGGAAACGAAACAACAGAGACCGGCCTTTCAGAGTCAGAATGGGCAAAGAGAATGGACAATCAGTATGGACAAAAGGGGTTGGGTGGCCGCCTGTGAAAGAGGGCTGCTGCGGTACACGTGACTCGCTCCGTTTACACACCATTTCCCATCACCCTCATGTGCGTCTCTTCTTGTCCTTCAACTATTTTATACCCGATTCACTTGCAAGGTCATCGTAACTCGCAAGGTCATCGTCACTAGCCTGCTGAACCATCCCCCAACATCACAACCATCCACCACCCTCTCAACCGTCCATCACCCTCTCAACCACCCTCACCATGATCCCTCTCGTTCTCCCCATCGTCATCGGCGCTGTCGTCTCGGCCTTCACTGCTGCTTGGGTCAGAATCTACCCCTACAACTCCCAGACCACCACCGCACTTGCCGTTGTGCCCAATGTTGAACCTTGGAGCCAGACCGGCTGGCCAGTTGAGCAGGTATGTATCTGGCTCCCCATCTCACCTTCTGGCTCTTTATTAACACAGGTCTCTTGCAGACTGAGTTCTGGCGCATCCGCATCTGCCACGCCCACTGGCAGCTCCTTCAGCGCAACCCTTACTCGACTCCAAAGCCCCTCCATGCCAGCCTCAACCTCGACGCCACCCACGAGCCCTTCCACCCGTCTTCTCTGTCCTCCTCCCCCAGCGACATATGGCATGGCCGCGTGGTCAGGGCTGTCCTCAAGGCCATTTCTAAGGAGACCGGCAAGGACCTGGCGTGGGCGGCCAGCCGCCTGTCAGTCCAAGCTGAGGACTTCCAGTCTAGCCATGAGATGGGGTCTGAGGCCCAGCGGATGTTTCTCCTGACTGAGATCGGCTCCATTTTGGCCAACGACGATATCAGAGGGCATTACGCGAGGCTGTTCGTGCCCGAGCTAACCACACGCAAGGTCTTTATGCTTGGGGAAGAGGAGCTGCGGAAGTCTAGAATCACGGCGTTGGAGCGTCTGTGTGCCTGATGGGAGTCGTGGTTGGAGAGACACATTGTGGCCGGAGGTGTAGATGGGGAACGGACAGTTCTGGAAACATTCTTTTAGTTCTAGATGCAAGTAGATAATGGGATGAGGGTATTCAGATTCTAAACAACAACTTTGCTCTCCTCTCAAGACCTTCTCAGCTTCCACCCACCTTGAAGCTTGAACTTGCGTCCTTCATGTGTTGAACATCCACAACATCCACCACATCCCCTCCATCGACCGATGGTTTGACCTCCTGCAGTGGCCTCCCCTTGGGCAACTCGAAAGAAAGCGGCGACAGAGCAGGGCTGTGACTGCTTCAGACAAGAGCCAAGCCACTATCTGTCAATATCCCGTACCCAACCCCTGCCATGTTTGTAGATCGCGCTTTCGGGAGGCTCGCCACACGGCCCTGACAACACATGCATGGGGCATGGATATTGTGCCGGGAGGCGCCATCAGCAGCGTCACATTCACCGATCTCAACAAAACAACAAACAATGGGCCGTGAATATACCTTACACTGGTATGTCACCCGACTGCTTGACTCACAGCCGCTCTGGAAAAGCAATCACACGGAGTGGCTTGCGGTACTTGCGCTGCCTTGCTGCTGAGTGGATACAGTGATGAATCCAGTTGGGGTCTTGCAAACACAGGGCGGGAGCGTGGATGATACCCCTTTGATTTCAGCGTTTGCCTCCGTGTGTGCCAGTGCATGCCTATGCACGCCGCTACTGAAGCAAGGCCTGAAATGAGAGAAGGAAAACAGTTTGGAACAGCCCATCAAGCGCTGACGTTGTCTTGAGTTTCAGTCTTTCATGCTCGTGGCCGCTTGATGCCCTCCTATGCCCTGATCATCGACAAGACCCTCAGTAACACCAAATACATCCGCCTCGTCAGCAACAAACAGGAGGCAGCCACTACCATGTCCAAACAAAGGGTTGAACACATCTTTTGTGAGGGAATGCTCGTGTGCAGGGCCCTGTCAATAAAGCCATTTGGGAGGAAGAGACGAAGCCCCCCGACAAGACGGTAAAGAACTCTTCCTTCTAGTCGACCGCTTTCCTGAGTCGCTTCCAAGGCGAGCCTCTACGCCCAGCAGTAGATGCAAAAAGATCGGGGAAAGCCGCATCGGAAGCCTCCGGTGGCCCGCTAGGCCAAGGCGTTTGGCGGCAGAAGTCTTGTCCTTGCCGACCGTACCGCAAGGCAACCCACAGCCTGAAAGGGTCATTCAATCTGCGTTTATTCGTTCCCCACCTGAGGACCATCCTTTCAAAAATCCCAACTGGGGAACATGGACATGCATACTGCGATAACGTGCAATATGCGCAAGACTGGCCAACGCAGGCTCACACCGCCAACAATGTCTATACCCAGGAAGACCGCCTTTCCACTCCCACCGACGCCGTGCATGATGTTACCGGAGCATCCCCAACGATGACGCACCCTTCGGACATCGACAGCACAGGTCCCGTGGTCGTGGACACCACGGCCAACGCCCCCACCGCCAGGACACTGAAGAGTATCACCCATTTGACCATTACAAGGCATTCCCCTTGCGACCCAGGATCACCTGTGGGGCCTCTTTCAAACCTCAACCGCCCACGATTCTGTTCGCCCTTTTCCCCATCCTCCTCCGCAGCTGTCACTCCCACACAAGCATCTCATGCGAGTCCTCCCAGTATCCGTCCCCGTGGTAGACCGTCACCCAGCCCGGACCTCTATGAGCTCTACGGCACGGAGTATGACTCTCCATCTCTGTGACACTCTCATCCACTTAAAGACAACATTGAACTTGCAAGCGTGATTCACCTTGTGCCCAGTTCCCGTAACATAGTGGGTAGACTGAACATCACCTCACAGGCTTGCCGAACTCGTCGTCTCGGCAGAGATCGGCCGTCCAGCCGGAGTTGAGTGGCACCAACTCGCCGACAAACTCTCTATGCAAGTATCCGACATTGTAACGCCGCCAGGCCACCGTTCCCTCTTCCATATTTCCCACTGGTACCGCAGCTGGCACCAGGTACTGCGGTACCTTTGTGTTAATGCAGTCAAATATGCGTAATTCGTTGCACAAGTCGCACTGCCACTCGTCCTCCTGAACCAGTGTGGGGTCCTCTGAGTTATAACCCGATCCGTCCGGCCAAGTCTAGTCGGGGTATTTCCCGGGGGCCCAGACGTTGGCCTGCAGGGGAGTTAAGAGGGTCTCCTCCTGGCTTCTAGGGGCCCATTTCTGGTTGGGCTAAGGCTGAGGCGCAGGGTTTGTGGCCTCGCATTGCGGCAACTCGGCTTTGCTACCAGTCTGTTCGATACGCGACGGTCGACGGGGTATTCCATAATCCGCTTGAAGCGCTGTTTAAGACGCCCCTGTTCTGAGAAGAATGCCGGCATGCCTTCCCCGTAACCCTTGTCCTGTAGCGGGCCAGTATTGAATCGTCCGCCTTTGAATCGGAACTCGTGTGGTTTCGAGAGCCTCAAATCCTGCATGTGCCTAACGAGCCCGGCAAAGTCGTCTTTGTCATTGACGGATCTAAGACACACCTCCATCGATCTCTAATTATCTCGCTCCCTCTCGCTTCTGCTGACGCCCCGAACTCCCTAGGGCTGTTGACTGTCATGCTGGGAGGGAAGGGATTAGATGCACGGGTATGGATGGTCTACTCGGGGATGGGAGGCGCCACTGTGCGTCGGCACATGTCGGCTTTGCTTATAATCGTCCCAGCCCCCGTTTGGCAAATGCCACACTTGAAGGGGCGTTTCTTCCCCAGCATGTTGCATGGGGCTTCGGGAGGGACACTCGTTCAGTTTGTACTTGTCAAGGCGTCTTGTAACAAGACAGCTGAACTACGAGGCAAAGAAATCGAGGACGAAGGTGTCGGACGTGAGATTCAAGCCATACAGTGTTACTGGGTGTGCTTGTACCACGAGGCCGTGACGTGTTACCCGGGGGGGCAGGGCTGACCAATAGACGCATGCAATCTCCAGGAAGCCTCCTTGCCATATTAAAGCCTTTGGACTCGATTGAAAGCTCCCTTTCCATGGAATGGGGTAGTTTTCCTCCCGTCCTCACGGTCTCTTGGCAGCTCCTAGAAGTATCGCGTCAACGAGCAACACGTCTATAGCCAATGGCTATTGCAACGAAGATACTGCACCAACCGAGTAGCAACCACCCTATGCTAGTCCAATTCAGTCCAGCAGGACGGAGCATACGTCCATTCATTTAAATTCATCTCAGTCTAGCATATCAAGTCGTGTTGATGACGCCTCGCGGCCACGAGTTTAAAGAGCACTCAAGTTAACATATACTATGGGCGTTCCTTTCGCCGAGTCTCCTCCAAGGCGTTTCGCGCCCCCAGAGGATATAGTGCCCTGGAAGTCTCCCTTGGATGCAAGCCATTTCCGTCCTTCTTGCATCCAGCATTTCCCAGGTAATCGCCCTTTCCTACACATGCCACATCGTCCTTTAAACGGGCGTCGTTGACACGCAGATAGGTGACAAGTTCTGGGCAATATCTAACAATCCATCACTTCCAGAGAGCGAAGATTGCCTCTATCTCAACGTCTTTACTCCTTAAATTGTGCCTCCTGAGGGCCTGCCGGTGCTCTTCTATATCCATGGGGGCAGCTTCTCGCTCGGATCGGCCCGAGTCCCCGACTACGACGGCTCCTCGATTGCGGCAAATCAAGGAGTCATGATTGTCACTATCAACCACAGGATGAATGGTACGTCATTAGTTCCCGCATCAGAAGACGCAATCAAACTAACTAAATCTCCTAGTCTTTGACTTCCCAGGATCATCAGCGATTCCGCTCGAGCAACAAAATATCGGACTCATGGACCAGCGCAAGGCGCTTTCCTGGGTCAACAAAAACATCCGCGATTTTGGATCCATCCAAGGTGACGATGTTCGGCGAGTCAGCGGGTGGCTGGTCGGTTAAGCAGCTGCTCATTAACCCCCCTGTTCCACCTCAATTCCGTGGTGCCATTCTATAGAGCCAAGCTTTTAGACCTCAAGGCGACAATGAAAGATCGTGGGAGATGTTGGTCAAAGAGCTGAATTGTAACAACTCCAGTACGGCTTCGTCACGCCTCGAATGCGTCGCAAAGGCTGAAGTCGACTCCATCCGAAGGGTGTTGGAGAGTCGCGGGCTTGCCTTCAGCCCAATCGTCGACAATTCAACAAACGGTCCAGACTTTCTTAATACTATCAACCAAAAATTGACTACCCAGGCTCCCATTCTAATCGGAACCAACGCTGATGAGGGAACCGTCCTGGCATCTGTCATGCCCCGTCCAGAACTCCTACTCGACGGAATATTCGGAAACGATACGGCTTCCAAACGACTAGCTCGCTCGGCATACCCAGCTGATGCAGGGGCATGGCACACTTCTAAGATCCCCCTTGTCTTTGGAACTTACAAGAAGGACAATAAGACCACCACAGGACAGGTTCGGCCTAGCAGAACGATGCAGGAGGCTTGGAGAAACTTTGCCAAATTTCCAGAATTGGGTCCGGGGTGGGCTGCAATCGGGAAGGGAACGAATGATCTGAGGTTGTTTGACCCAGACGAAGCTGTCTTTAGGCAAAGCGTCAAGTCCAACGCTGTTGATGAGATTTGCATATATTACGATGCACAACTCATCACGAATGGTTTCGAGTTGGTTCAACGAGATTTCTCTGTCGTGACCAACGGGATGTAGCATGGAGGGCTGCGGCAGGACGGACCATCTCAGCTAATGGGCTGCAGCTTTAAACAATCAGCGTACACGACGGAAAAGAAGTTGATAATATGTAGCAAGTATAAACAATCTTGGCGCTCTACGAGCGACTACTCTGCCTGAAGTCAATCTCGGGTTGCCTCATCTGGTAGTCAAGGGTTTTATACCTTCCACAGCACGTCCTGGTATTCGACCTCCCTGCTTGGCCATGCGCCCATCCTTGATAGAACACTAACCAGAGAGCCAACATCACCCTTTCCCCAATACTCATGTGCAAACGCATTCAAAAGGTCGGTCCCATTCAACAATGCGCCGCTTGTCCAGAGCCTACCGTCCCTTGCCCAACGCCTCTCGACCCAGTTGGTTCCAGGGGCCTCCCGGCGCAACATGCCCAGCATGGAGCGTGGACCTGTCGCTGTCTTGCCCTCGAGCAGCCCAGCCAGCAAGGGTACCTGGACGCCTCCGCAGACGGTCAGGAAGGCAGAGCACTCATCCCAGCATTTACGAATAAATGCGAGCTCAGCAGTATTGGGCGTGTACCCAAAGTTGTGGGCACCAATAAGGACAATATCCAAAGGTGGACAAGACTGGAACGAGTCCTGCATCGCCCTGTCAGTGTATTTCCATCAGGGTCATGGATTTTTACTTATATGCATACCATCGGCAAGATTGACATGCCGCCCGAGAGGCGACTGTGAGCTGCCTCGCCTGCCTCGGAGACCCAGTGAAACTTGAAGTCGACTGCTTGAGCCTTGAGTTTTGGGGAGAGCAATTCGTCTGGGAAGCTTTCCACGAAATCTTTGCTTAATCCATGGAGCATGCCAACAGGTGCAATGTCAAGGAGCTCAGTCACTCTCAAGGTCCGTCAGTAAGTAAGTAGACTTCAACTTGACAATGTCTTTCTGCAATGATAGAAGCACTCACCCGTTCATCAACACGACTCCGACACGAATGGGTCTAGTTGGGTTTGAAAGACTGAATTTCGCGGCCATTGTGATCGTCACGAGTCAAAAAGCTTGAATCAAAGGGGTTGCGATTGTACCCAGCTTGGGCATGAAGCAGTCAATTCTTTTATATCCTGAGCCTCGTCAAACTCGGAGATGCGATGGCCTAAACGAGACAGACTGTTCCGGCCTCTTCATACCTTTCCAGGAATTCCAACTCCCGAGATCCGTTGCTACGCTTCAAAATCACCAGTACTCGGCATTCTCGCACAAGCGGAAGTCCGACCAAGTCCGTGGCTGAATGCCGTGCATGTCCCTCTACTGCATTCTGGGCTGTTTCTAACGCCGCAAAAGCCATACCAGAGCCTATCACTAGTTGAATAGATCTGCCACCGCCTGATTCGCCAAACAGGAATCTGCAAGGTCGCCCTTGGAGGCCACCAAGTCAAAGCTGCTCTACCGAGTTGGTGTGGCTGTCAACCACAAGAAACGGAAAGCTGAAAGAGCTTTTTCCGAATGTAATTGAGATTTCTGTCATGTCAATAATGACACTTTAATATAAACATGACATATCTATTGACCGTAGGAGCTGCATTTGTCGGATGGCAATGCTGCTCGCTCCCGAGTGCCAAAATATAATGCCTCCATTTTCAGCCAAATGTCTCCAACAAACCACAAGAGAAGGGGATCAAGGTGTATTTCGAGAGGCTGGTCACCCGACTAGCTAGTCCGGAAACAGCAAATGACTCACCAACTATGCCCGGTTCAAGACAATGTTTGGGCAAGGGACACTGAGGAACGTGGCCGATGCAACACAAGGGTTAGGCTTCTGGAGTGGAGACGGAGGTTTCGCGGGAATCATGGGTCCCGACAACGTCTCAACACCACGAAGGGAGAGTCTTGGAATCTCAATAGACAACGACGCAAGTTGGCTTTTCGGAGGAAAGGGTTAACATATTATTTGGTATCTTTGCAAGATATGGGTAAAAGCAGTCTCTTACTTATTTTGTACACTCTTCTTTGAGCACAATGCTGGCGCCTCCATTGCCAGCTCCATCTCGGCAGCAGTTGGTTTGCATAGGGGAGCCTGAGATCGAAGGCTCCCCGATCGCGCCAACAATGAATCGGCTCAACAACTCTGCCGACATTGGACGATTCAAATTTTCCCGCTGTTTGATTTCTAAGCGTGGTCCGACAAGTTTCTGTCCCCTTTTCGTTTACTCCCCTGGAAAAAGTCTATAAAATCTCCCTCCTCTCCCGTACCACCAAGTCAGTACTCAGCATCAACACTCACATCATAATATTGATCATCAACCAACTTTACATCTCATTACACTACTCTTTATTCTCCTTCTCATCCCTCCACCATGAAGGTCGCAATCGCAGGACTCGGAGACGTCTCCAAGTATCTCTTGGAAGAGCTCCCAAAGGAGGGACACCACGTTGTCGCCCTCACTCGCAGCCTGAAGCCGCAAATCGCGACTGTCGAGCAGCGAGTGACGGATTACTCCGTTTCGGACCTCAAGAAGCATCTTGCTGATTGCGACGCCGTCGTTTCCGCAATCACCATCCATGCCCCAGAGTTTGCCTCGATCCACCTGGCACTTCTCAAGGCTTGCGAGGAATCTCCAAAGTGCAAGCGATTCCTCCCCTCTGCTTGGGCTGGAAACTATGAGGAGGTCAACGATCAGCCGCTTTACGCCGGTGAAGATCTGCTCCCCATCCTTGAGGCCCTCCGGGGCCAGAAAGACGTCCACTGGACTTTCTTTTGCCAGGGGTGGATGGTCGATTACATTCTCCCTTCCAACCAACGTCACCTCGCCGATTTCGGTGAGCGATGGGTTCAGAACTACGAAACCAAGGTCTTCACCCTCTACGGGAACGGCGCCCAAAAGGTCGACTTCACGTCGGCCAGGGACACAACTCGTGCTGTCGCTGTCCTCTTGAACCATGACCCCAGCACCTGGGAGGAGTTCACCTGCGTCTCGGGCCAACAGATGACCTGGCGGGAGCTCTGGGAGTTCGTCAAGGCCAGAGAGCCTGAGTATACGATGCAAAAGAAGTCTCTGGCACAGAGCATCAAGCAGTTCATCGCCAAGAGGAGCAAGGCCGAGGTGGCTGCGTCCATGTACGAGGTTATGGGGCACAGCGACGCTCTGGCGTTTCCAGACGGCAAGGTCGAGCGACACCGGGAAAAGTTCTTCAAAGGCATCAAGTTCCGGACTCCAGCCGAGTTGTATGATGATGCCGTTGCAAACCCCGGGGTCGTTGTTTAGGAGTGGACGAGAGACGTCAGATTTCGCCCTTTCTGGGTCGTCAAGTGAAGGAATGGTGGGCAGGCTGGGTTCCTTGAATCGTGACAGTATTCCTAGATAGTACAACCAACGCTCGTTCTTACTCAACGCCCGGCACTTCCGCCTGTCTCCGTATCCAAAACCCAACGACTAATGTCACGAACAACTTCCACATCCACATTCCCTGGCACATCATAATCAGCTGGCGTAGACGGCCCTTCTCCTTTGACAAAGCAATGGTCGAGTCCTTCAAAAACACGCAAACGAGCATTGCTCGTTTTGCCGAGTGCGCGCTCCCATTCAACCCAGTCGTCCGCTACCGTGACTTGATAGTCACGCGAGCCTTGAAGCAACAGCATTGGCTTCTCCAACTTTTGCGCGGTGCCCACGGGATCAAGTTCACGGAGACTGTTCCAGTAAGAAGCGGGAAGTCCAAATGGAAGGTCTTTGGCTGCAGTTGTTCGACCAGAGTCTACTGCGTCGGCTTTCTGTTCTGCTTCTGCAATGAGCTCCTGCATGGCTTCCACTGGCTCACTATCCAACGATGCAAAGTAACGAAGTTGGCGTGCATAAACCCTGTGCAAAGGCTGACTCGGTGCAGCCAGCAAGACGGCTCCGCGTATCCGGTCATCAGTCTGGGCCAGGTAAGGAGCGACGGTTGCCCCAAGGCTATGTCCGATGATGAATATCAGGTCAGGATCAATCTCAGAATGTTGCTTTGCCTGGGTTATGGCATCGTTGGCTTGGTCAAGGTACTCATCACCGACCGTGATGGTTGTACTGTTTTTGAACTTTTGCCCGTGTTTCAGAGTCACTTTGTCGAACCGAAAAGAAGCAATGCCATGCTGAGCGAGGCCGAGAGCAAGGTCTTTGAAGGGCTTCACCGAACCAACGGTCGAATCCATATCGCAAGACCCAGAGCCAGAGAGAAAGATGACGCAAGGAAACACACCCGATTCCTTTGGAAGGCAGAGAACCCCTGGAACTTCCAGTTTTGAACCCAACTGAAGATCTACCTCTCGCTCGGCACCAGGTTCAGCGTAGGGAGGGGGCTTCCAGTCTTGACCCAGGCCAGCAGCAAGAAGCGGGCTGACGCGAAGGCCTATGAGTTTCCCCGAAGATCGCATCTGAATAATCAAAGCCAAATTTGCCCTGGCGAAATGGACAGGAACCTTTGCGGAGAGAAACCAGCCACCAGAGATGACCGGTTGTCCAATCCGTTGAATCGGTCCCGTGGTTGCAGTGATCATTTGCCAGCCCTTCTCCAATACAGTCTCGGTGAGGAGAAACCGCAAAGGCAGAGCAAACTGGTTGCGCAAATAACCCCAGCGGCCATCTTGAAGGAGCTGAATGGTTGTTGTAGCGATTATTGATAGCTGTTGTTCGTTATATGAGCCTCGGCTGATCCAGGAAGGTAGGAGTTCATAGAGACGAGAAAGGAGGGCAATGATGTGATGGCCCGCATTCTGTAGTAACGAGGTAAGATTCACCAAAAGGCTCGACATGGTCCCAGTCAAATTATCTCTGGAAGTTGACCGGTTATGAGGTGATGTGGGATGGGGTTGGGAAAAGTAAGACGAGGCTGGTTGTTGGTTGTAGGTGAAACGTAAGATCGGATCAATAGTGGTCCGACGCAGTAAGCTGACTTCGCCAATCATCATGTGAGGAATAGAATTACAAAGCCAATAGTTTGCAGCGATAGTTCCCGGCTTGTAGGTATTGCGACTACTGCGCAACTACACGGTCACCTATTCCAACTCCAAGAGACCCCAGAACAGGAGGGCGAATCCTTGACAAGGGAGGGGAGGTTAGACAGAAATGGACTAAAATCACTCTCAAATGTAGGATTCAGCCATATTCCTATCCCAGCCACTGGGCTTTCTTGATCTCCCTGTGCAAGACCCAAAACAATCACACCACCAGTCCTTCTCCCACCGGGGTCAACTTCACCTTCAGGTCGCCCTTCTCCCAGAGGGTGAAAACCTTTTGGTCATTCCAGTTCTTACTATCCGATACCAATTCGAGATCAAACTTCCACAGCAGGTGTGCAAGGATGAGTCTCATTTCAGCATAAGCGAGACTGAAGACGGACAAAGATTAGCCACTAGTTCTCTTATTGTGCAGTTTTGATTGCATGAATACTCACTTCTTCCCAAGACAGTTGCGTGGACCAATGGAAAAGGGCTGCAGCACCTCCTTTGCGTCCCCGTCATATCGAGGGTCGCCGAGCCAGCGTTCCGGAACAAACATCTTTGGGTCACGGAAGTTTATCTCACTTTGGTAGGCGGACCAATGCGAGACTGACACTGTGGTCTATCATTGAAGTCAGGGTTGGTCAAAGGCAACTTCTGTATGGACTCACATCTTCAGGGATCTGATAGCCCTCAATTTCTTCGCCGCCTTTGGGTGTCTCCCGAGGAAGGCCAATAGGCACCGGTGGGTCTGTTTCTTTATCAGTATAGTCTTTCAAGACAATTCGGCCAACACAATGACTTACACATGCGTGACCCTTCACTGAAAGCGGCTATCATGTAGCGAAGTTGATTGACCTTGGCGATAGTGATCTCCTTATCACTCGTGAATGAGGACCGGATCTCCTTGACCAAACTCTCATACTTGTCCCAGTTGGTCAGCAACTGAAATGTCACACCGCTGAGCAGCGTCGCAGTCGTCTCGCTCCCAGCAACGATGAGAACCTTGGCATTCTCAGCAATTTCAGATCGCGTCATACCCTTTTCGTCGTTGTGACGGAGAATGTACGACATGAAATCCTCACGCTCCGTGTCACGGCTCTCAATCCGCTTCATCGCCGTTGACTTGGACAGTTGGAAGTGTTGTTCCAGGCTGCGCTTCAGGTGAGCCGGCATCAAGATGGAAACAAGCTTGCCGAGTCCAAGACGCTGCAGGGCGACCCTCAGAGGCCCTGTCTTGACCGATGAAAAGATCATGGCCACCCATGGGTGGTACCCGCCACTGTCGAGGCATCCAAACGACTGACCAAATGCCAGATCGCCGATGATGTCAAAGGTGGTGAAGTTGAACCATCGAACAATGTCAACAACTTCATCTTGGTGTGCAAGTTCGGTGAGACGCATGATAAACCTGTCGACATAATGCTGCATGATCTCCTCTTGCCCGCGCAAAGCTCGATCCGAGAAGGCATGGGCGAGAAGTCGACGGAACCGACGATGATCTTCGGTGTTGGCATTGATAATGTCTGTCTGGCCGCGAGCAGGCTTGTAAAAGATTGCATCTTTCTCAAAAGTCTGCGCCATACTGGTCTTGTGGCCGTAGATCTTCTTCATGGCATCTGCCGTAATGAACGAAACATCTTTGTGAGTGAATCTCACAACGGGTCCGTATTGGTCATGAAGTTCTTTCAGTCTCCTCTCCCAGTTGCCCTGAATCCAGTAGTAGAAGAAAGGCAGCTGGGTAAAGGAGTAAAGACGTGGACCCGGTACTTTTGCAAGAGGATGGAAGAAGGCATAGTAGATGCTGCTTGCAAAGAGATACAAAACCTAGGTAGATATGTCAGCGCTGTTTTCGATTCCAAGGCAAAAGAACCATACCGCCAAAGCAACAACCAATATTGCTACCCCTAAGGGCGGGATGCTGTCCATTCGTTCAAAGTAGTGAGATAGAGCAGGCATTCTGGTGTCTTGAATCGTGATGAGAGGGATATGAGTATGACGAGTTGGAGAATACAGAATAGCAAAACAGCGATCAAGAACTCTGTTTTATATTCCTCTCAGCTGCCGGATCTGTGTCACGGAAGATAGAATTATCGGCAGTTGCCTCGCCATCTGTTCCATCTTGATTAGCATTGCCGATACTTACGTCCCGAGACCCCGACCACTGTCTCGTTTCATGAGTTGAGCGACATTCATGACCTCACAGATCGAATCATTTGTGCATTTCTTCACCTCGTCGGAGTGTAGAATAGGAAACATGCATTTCGTCCCCGCAGCCAGGCGTGTCAATACGAGTCATGTCTACGGTCTACAGTCTCTCTCCCTGTCTTTAAACCTTGGTGGAGTTTCATCTATATGCCGGCTTCCCGCCGTGCATATGCAAGTACCCGCTGCATGTAACTTGATCGTCTCGGGTCGGGGACTTGGTGCTGCCCGTTTGCGGGGCAAGAGAGCATTCTAGAGTCGTTTTGCTGTCCGAGGACCTCAGGACCGCCACATTCGTACGTTTGATTTTGAACGCTGATTCTTTCTCGTACTCTTGGAGGCCTTTCTAGCTTAGTCTGCGTTCACCGGCGTCTGCTGTTCTACATCTACTGAGCCAATTCGAGAGCGCTTGTCGTCACGAAATAGACCTGACTAGAGTAGCTCCCATACCATCCTACCATCCCGCTGATTTATCAATAATACTCTCATTCTCTGCAGTCGAGATGAGAGAAAGGGGTGAATGATGCGAGATGATGATTTGATAAAGGGATAGAATGTCAAAAAAGAGTTGATGCAGGCAGTTGGGGTCAGTAGGAAGTGATACCTGCCCAGATCTATCATACATATTCAAGTTCCGGGGCTCTTTACTATTATGACCGAAATGTGTCTTCAGAAGTGCCACCATCAACAGTACTCAAGACTGGCACGGAAGAGAATGAGGCTGATAACCCGTCACAGCACGCTCTCATCAGGCTGAGCCACCATTTTCTAGGCGGAAACGCCCATTCAAACGTCTAACAGCACCAACTAACCTCCACGAAGGGCCGCACATGGTGTTATACAGAATTGGGTTTTAATGCTATCACTGTGTTGAAACTGTGTTCTTTAATACCGTGGTCGACAAGCGCAAGCGTCAACTACTGACAACAACAACAATAAAGGTCCGCATGCATACTCGTTCTTCATACCAAAGAGCCACCATCGGCGCCTCTAGAGACCTCATGTCGACCTTGTAGTAGGGCATTGCGCTACATCAGAGTCACATTCATCATTCAGGTTGGAAGATTAGCCACGGTCCAGTCCAGCTCTTCGTTGACAGGCAAAAAGGTTTAGGAGCCTATAGACACATATATTTCCACATGCCCTCCTCATATTTGGCTTCCTTCAAGAACCCAACCTTGAACTCTTCCTCTTCCACTTCCTTCCCAGCTTCGTGTCGCGGATAGCCATCCCAAAGCGTGCCCTTCCTATTACACATGGCCGTTTTTTTCGTCGTCGTCTAGCACGCCCGTCTCCTTGAGGAGTAGCTCATGCAGCTTTGTCGTCTACGTAGGTGGCCTTTCTGGCCCGGAAAGCAAGAATGGAGTCTGTCTAGTAGGTAAATACAAAGCTACTTTGATTTTCTATAACCTGCTTTTTGAAACTCAACAACACTTGCAACATCTAGCATCCCTTTCGTGGCCATATAATTAGGTATCAGATAACTTAGCAAAGTGTTTTGGCCAGAGCCAGCCAATCTGGTCATTCGGGTCGTCCTGGTTCTTCGCCAACCAGACTATATTATCGTTGGGGTCGCGCCCTTGAGGACGGCCCGTCTCAGCCATAGATCTCACAGCCAGAACATCAAAGATCTAGAGCCATGCCTGTTAGTACATCACGTCAACTCTTCCCCGACTAAGATTCACTCACCTCCCCAGCGTCGTATCTCAGCCATGGATACCCAGCGTCTACTTCAAAGCCGGTAAGCTTAAACTCAAAGAGCGACGCCGCCATCCAGAGAACCTCGCCAGTCAATTTGGACATGTCCTTGGTTCCCAGGCGCTGCTGCGGAGCCTCGGCGAGATGTACTACCTCTCGGTAAGCACGCTCCTGCATGATCATCCTCGGGCCTTTGGTCCCAGAGGGCGAGGTCGTCCACCCAGGAGCAGCGGCGGGCTCGCTATCTGAGACGGGAGGTGCACCTCCAACAACCATGGGGTCGGCCATGTTTGCGGATTCTTCTTTAAGATCTGCTTCCGGCCAAACTGCGACCCTCCCTTTGAAGTAGACGCGATTGTCTGAAGCAATCATCTCTTGCCAGCCCTTGGGTAACCTCGAAAGTGAGGCGAGAGTCTAGTGCCTCATCAGCACTACTGTTTGCCGAGACACTAAAGATGAACTTACCACTTCTTGCCATGTAGACCCTCGATATGGTGGGCACCCGGGGCAATACTTACCGTATGCCTCTTCATTCCACACAGTTTCGCATTCAGAACACCTGATCATTTGTGGATCTTCGTCTTCCGGATCTTGATCGCTGCCGAAATCAAAGGCTGCCGCTTTCAACTCTAGTCCCTCGATCGAGATGGGCAATGCCTCCAGCGCGAGCATTTGCTGATGGCGCGCTAGATGCCGAAAAAATTCCTTGACGTTCGTTAAATCGGCAGCTGGGGGGTCCCAATCATCACATAGAAGGCACTCTGATGAGTCGATTCGCCTTGGTGGACACTGACATGCTTCCAGTATCGTCTCTAGTTGGTTTTGGGCAATCTCGTTGGTATGCTTGGCTCGGAAATGGCTCTTGAGGGCGTCCAGGCTTTGGAATACCGTGTTGGAGTCGCGGCATTGGATACAGATCCAGTCCTGTCTGTGGACGCTTATTTCGTGGCTGAACCATTCCTTTCGGCTGGCGAATAGGTCCGAGGAGCAGTCTTCGAAGGTGCATACATAGGGCTGGAGATCTGAGAAGACATGTCTCCTGTACACAGGTGTTAGATCCTTTTGTTCTAGAGTGAGAAAAGGTATGGCTAGTGATCTAGATATTACAATACATACCTCCATTCATTCCTGTTAGCCAGGACTTGAATCGTCCGACAGTATGGACATTCGACCGGCTCCCCATAATCTAGTTGAATACCCTCCAGGATCATGTCCGGCAAGTCAGGAATTCGACGGCCAAGGTCATTGCCGTACGAACTGACAAAGGAAGTCGCTGAAGTGAACATTGAGCGTCGATCCCCAGGGCCTCGGGCCTCGGCCTGCGTCGCCTCCTCGTACGTAGTTGCAACGGTTCCTGAAGGGTTTTGCATACTTGGAGCAGCTCCGACGCCCTCCTCGGGTGCAACCGTTGCGAGTCGGTCACGGTGGCTTTGTCTGTATTGAATGATCTGGCGCCGTTGTGTGATGGCGTTTCCCAGACGCCTTGCAAGCCATGGGGTAGTCCTAACCTTTGGGAACTTGTCCTCGACATGCTTGATGTCGGGAGAGTTTTCGACTGGCACGAATCCGTCGGGTTTGGGAAGCCGGCCTTTTGGCCTCCTTCTGCGTATCAGGGTTGAGAGACTGAAGAGGTGACTAATGGACGAATGCAAGTTCAGCATCAACTGCTCAAGCTCACTCGTAGGTTCATCTGAAACTCCTGGAATATCTTGGGCAGTTCGGTTAGGGAGTTCACCAGCCATGATAGATTGGCCTGGCAAATATCAGGTTAGATTGAAACTGTCCATTCTTGGCAATACTATCAACTCACATCGAGAAATGACACTCTCCAGTCTTTCCAGAGCCCGTATGACGCTTTCACGCTGCTTTGATGCATCTTTGAGTCGGTGGTCTAGTGACGACGCGGCCCGTTCGGGTTGCAAGGCTCCTATATTAGATGCCCAAACTCTGAATCTGCCGCATTCGTCCTCAAGCGAATCGACATGGTGTGCGCTCTCAGAAGAGGTTGAAGATTCTAGCATCGATTCCAGGTTTCTTGCACACGTGTTGCTGAGATCCGAGATGGTCCGATTGCTAGCCGGAGGCGCCATAACTCAAGCAAGCTGCTGTTGAGAATCGCGTGAAGCTATGAGGTTCAACAACTTAATCAGGCTCGCATTCTGCGTGATTACTGCACCAACACGTGACTTTTCTGCTCCTCGATGCGGGGGAAAAGGCGAACCACTCCTGAGAGGCAGGACTTTCAGCCGCAGCTCACTTTCATCCCTCCCCACTCCATACATGTTGGGTTCTCAGCCTGATTTTCTGGCATGCAAAAATCCCTCAACACCACAACCAGTATCCCTCTGTTGTTCGCATGTCCGGGTTCGAGATCGCCGGCATCGTCCTCGGCGGGTTTCCGATCCTCTATGAAGCTGCCAAGGGGGCCCGAAGTCGCTACAGCGACCTCAAGTGGTGGTGGCGCTTCGAGACTGAGTTTGAAGACTTTATATCGGCCATCGACAGGGAGTTTATTTCATTTTCTCAGAATCAGGAGATACTGCTCTCAGGTCTAGATATCCCGAACTGGGAACGCGACATACTTCAGAATGACCCAAACACTCTCATCTGGCACGAGCCTCGAATTCAGGCTCAGCTGAGGAAGAGGCTCCAGAGTCGATACTACACGTGGTACATGGAACAACTACATGATATCAACAATGCCATTTCAAAACTTATTGCCATGCTGCCGACTGGAAAAGTAAGTTGACCTCGTGGAAGGAAAGTGGCATCACTAACAGTGGACAGGCATATCTGCTCGGCTCAACAAGTCTAGAAGCTGAGCTCTTCAAAATCAAGTGGAGCTTCGGTCACAAGAAAGACAACCTCCTTTCCATAATAAAGGACCGAAATGAAAGCATGTACGCATTCCTTGATCGAGCGTCACACGTTAGCAAGAGCTTCGAATCAACGAGAGCTGGGTCAAACGTGTGGCCATATCTCAGCGCTCAAAGACAGGCAACGTCGATCTATGAAGGCTTACAGAGTCAATGGAGATGCCATTGTCTGAGCGACCACGCATGCGGCATCAGAGCAAGCCGAGTTGGTCAAGGCCCTGGAGACTCGGACCCAAAATTCCTCACGTTACTTTTCGACGAAGGGACGAAATTCACCGAGCTAAGGATCGAGGTGGAGGAGCAAAAGCCCCAGAGTATTACTACTCAGTCCTCCACCGGCAGCGTTTCCCAGCTAAAGCAAGATGTTTCCGTCAAGAGTCGATTCAAGCACGCGAGGCAAAAGAGTTCAAGCCTGGTTGCCCTTGCTGCTTCTTCTCTCTCGATTGTCGGGAACCCATCAAGCTCCGGTGAAGGCCAGAGTCGACTGAAGAGACTTGAGGGAAAACTCAAGAAGCGCGTGAGGATAAAAGACGTGTATGAGAACCGCGCGATTTTGATGGCTGTTACTAACAGGATGGCAGCAACGCTGACCCTGATGAAGAACCAGCTGCCCCTGGCCAACCCCGTGTGAGGTTTGCCAGCGATCCTGGTCCCATGGCTTTTGCAGATGCCGAGGAAATCGGGAGTATATGTGCTGTTGCCAGGGGAGAGGTGGAACGTCCCTTTCTCGGGTTCCTGAACGCCGACCCTGAGACAAGATTACTCCTCCGACTGGGCCCTCCCCAGATCAGCGGCCCCGACAACTTCAAGGTAGAATCACTAGAGGCATATCTCGATGCGACTCCGCGAAGGGGTCAAAGGCTCCAAGTCGGCCTTCAGCTAATCCAGACCGTCCTCACACTTGGTGTTTCCCCCTGGGTTCCCGAGAAATGGAGCAAGCTGGAACTGCTCCTCATCCGAGATAAAGATTCCTCCGAGCCGACACCATACATCTCCCACGAGTCAGCACGGAATATACTCAAGGGAAAACAGCTCGTTCAACGCTCCGCCCAAGCCCGTGCCAGCCTCTTCACCATCGGCGTCCTCCTACTCGAACTACTCTTCCGCAAGACGCTGGAGAGCCTGCCACTACGGAACGAGTACCTCGGCAGGTCGGGCCAGGCAGATTACACGGCTGACCTCTGCACAGCGATCCAGTGGCAGAAACAGGTCGAGGAGGAGTTTGGCGATAGAATCGCCGACGCCATCCGGCGGTGCGTGCTGTGTGCCTTTGAGCCACAGCCCGACCTAAGCGACTCAGCGTTTATCCGGGCGGTTTGCATCAATGTTGTTGAGCCCTTGGAGGAGTTTTTGTCGGCGTGGAATGCACGGTAGTAATGTGATCAAACGTGAGGGATCTGGAGCGGTGGCCAATTTACCCAACACTCGGCTTTATTAAAGACTCATCGTCCCAAGCTGATATTGATGACATGTTTTATCCGCTATTGTTTTCGTGGATTGTTTGTAGTATGTGCAACCGGAGAAATCATTCTGTTATAGTCAAGCCTGCTATCAGTTACGAAATACCGCGAGCTCAGTACATCTTCTGTCCTACAACTCGAAGGCAGCATTCGCCATTTCCTAGGTCCTCTCGGTCAAGCATGACCTCTTCCTCGATTTCCTCTGTAGCTATATATTACTTAAGTTTTATCTTATAATATTATACAACCTAAGATAATATAAGTGCCTATAAAGACCTAGAAAATAAGAATATTTACTATAAGGCTATTATTTACTTATTATTATTAAGTAATATAATAGTTCTTAAAAAGATAATAGCTAAAATAATATAAAGCATAGGTATCAAAACATAACAGCTTTAATGCCTAATATAAAACTAAAATAATACTAATATCAATCTATTAGAATAGGCCCACGCCGGCAACAGCTCCCCTAATAACCAACATCCACTTTGGTTCGCCAGCTATTACACAGCAACTTCCAGAGAGCATAAGCACACACAACTCCAAGTGAAGGCCCAATGGAAAATACATGTCGACGAAATTACAAAATGACGTGTCCACCTCCAAGTGGCCAAGCAACACTGTCGGCCCCTACTCTTCGGGTCTAGTGCCAAGACCCTTACGCCAGTCAGATCAATCTCCCAGCAGCCACCTCCAATCATCGACAACCGGAGTCAAGCAGTAGAGCATGTGGTCGATGTTGTGTGACAGCCGTGATGTGCAAAGAAGTACGCCTTGCAAGGATCGACCAAGGACACAGAGATAAGAAACACGATGGTTTGCACATAAGATGCACCGCCGCCACATTTCTCCCATCTCCCCCTCATTCATACCCTCCATTCCTTCATTTGACCTCTCCAGAACATCGCGAATCATCAATATTCAGCCTCTAACGACCAAGTCATCTGTTTGTCAGGACATGCTACAGTGGTCAGAGTAGTCGAGTTCTTCCAGCTGCTTGCAACCCCCATCTCTCACCACAGGGCCCCCTCAATCCCCAGAGCCGAACATGTATTCGTACCAGTACCCCTCTGCCTACCAGCAACCTCCATCGGCCACCGCTGAGCCAATCCAGCCCACAGAGGAAACGGACCTGTATTCTTACGGGTATTATTCGTCCTCTGCCATGGAAACGCCCCAGTGGCCGAGCTCCTCTACCTACCAGCAACCTCCTTCTTTCCCTCAAGAGCCACTTCAATCTGCAGAAGTGCCGAACCCCAATTCGTACGCAGATTCCTTGCACTCCTCCGTGGAACCACCTCAGAACTTGGCAGAGTCGAGCCAGAACACGGAAAGGTCCGCCTCCCCCTGATTTCTTTCACGTTGTCATATCCTAACACGCAATAGCTTTCACTGCCTTTACCTTGGCTGTACCTCCAGACCCTTCAGGCGGGCCGCCGACCTCCAGCGCCACTATAGGAATACCCACAATCCCGATTCTTCCAAGGAGCAATACTTCTGCGACTACCCACGCTGCGTACGCTCCCGCGAACCTTTCCGTCGCCGCGATCACTTTCGCGATCATCTGCGCGAGTTCCATCGCGAGGATATCCAGAAGCGTGGCGCGGTGTACAGCGAAGAGTGGCTGGAGGGTCGTTACTACGATTCGAACTGGTCGCGTTGTCCACGATGTCTCATCCGTGTCTATGTCTCTGAGAATGACTTTGAATGCCCCAAATGTAAGACGTCTTGTGAGCCCAGGCGCCAGAAGAAGCGGCGTGAGCACTGATAGGATATTGGGGAAGACTCTTCGACGGCTCACCATCCCTCAAAGGCCAGCATGTCTCTGCTCCTAGGCTACCAGGGCCATTTCTTCATTCTGCTTCAGCTTTTCTTGCCCATCCACCCTCCTTTCCCCCTCTTCATCTTCTTTACTATCTATCTTGATGGAGACTATTTTTGATTCATTCTTCTTCCCCAGATTGCTTATTCTCACCTTGCCTTGTAAATGTCAGGAAGGCCTGCTTGCCGCCAGACACCTTTTATAGCTACATATACTTAAGGAGCCTTACAATGACAATCGAAGAACGCGTATAGCTGCGTCCGTGTTGTCCGTGGTACGATACGAGACACAAAGATCGACCGTATTGCCATAGCGTTTGGCACTTAAATAGTGCCTTGTGGGCGACCGTACTCCCTCACATGCCGCGCCAATGAAATAATTTTCGCTCGGATAACCCTCACCCACCCCCAGAGCCGAAAACGCAACCTGTCGCGTTGGATGATAAAGCCGGGCCCGGGATGTGGGCAATCACTCGACAAAGAGAGGACAAGCATTCTGGACCCAAATCAAACAATGGGGTCCTTCAGCTCAGCGAGAGCCTCTGATTCGACGTTGGTGACCCTCGGGAACGGTTGCATAATTCTCGTATCGCGGAATACGAAATTCTCATGTCAGATTCGATCCGATGCTTCCTGTTCCGCATGTTCCGGCCGCCAAGATGCGATGCGGGATTGCGTGCGTGTCACTGTGGCTCATTATCTATTTGGCAGCATCTCGACGCTCACGGCTGATGGTTCTTTCATCTACCTTTACTTGAACATTTGAATGCATTCAATCTACTTCAAGACATCGCCTGCAACTGCTCTCCTTCATCGGCGGCCACACCACCATGCAGCCCACATCCAACTCGGCACTCGGCCGTCAGCACCGACGACCCCATCGCAAGTCACGGAACGGCTGTCTCAACTGTAAGAAGCGTAAAGTAAAGGTAATTTTCACATCTCATCATTCCCCTCCCAGTCACTAAACAAAGGCAGTGCGACGAGACAAAGCCCATGTGCTTCAACTGCATGCGCTTCAACGTGGCCTGCAGCTTCGACCCTCACTCTCCTCCCACCTACGGCCCAATACCAAAGGCCCTGTCCGATGAGCTGGAGGCTAGCCAGAAGAGCTCTCCTCATCGAGGCCCGGGTCGTCCACGCAAAGATTGGGCTGCTCTCGGCAATGCTCTCAGAGAGGCAACAGCCCCGGGATCGCCAACGTCAAACGCTTCAACCACTTCTTCGGCTTCCCCTCCGGCTGACTCGGAACCCTGCTCGCTGAACGTTGTCGATGCTGATTTGATGCTGCACTTTGTCCATCACACCGCCGGGACGCTCTCCAAACCAAATGACAGCATAGGCCTCTTCTGGAGGAACAATGTCCCCAGGATAGGCTTCAACCACCACTTCGTGCTGCATCTCATCTACGCCCTGTCCGGGTTCCATCTCGCCTACCTAGAACCAGCAGGGTCCGATAGTCGAGCTCGACATCGCTCAATAGCTACCCAACACTCAGAAGTAGGCCTCAGGAAACTCAACGAGACGCTCTCCAGCATTACAGAGGAAAACTGCGGTGCCCTCTATGTCGCCGCAACGCTCGTATCATACTGCGCCTTCGCTGCTGGCCCAACGTCGCCTAGTGATCTGCTCGTCTGCAAGGTCGGAGACGATGCCACACTTCACCAACTCCCATTGATACATGGCGTGCGATTAATCAGACAGACTGTCGACCCTGCCACGCTCTTCTCGGGACTCTTGGAGCCTCTTGCCGAGTCAGGGCCAGACGAAGAAGTCGAGAGCTCTGCACATCCACACATCGACTGGACCGAACCCTTTGCCAGGCTCCGCCAGTGGCTGACCTCCAACGGAAGCGCAAACATAGCCGTCTATGATCACGCTTTCTCATCTCTCTCCTCGATATACGAGGCCAACTACGGTGGCGAAAAGGGTGTGTGCAAAGCTCCTTCAGCAAATCGGCTCATACTTGGCTGGCTATACCGCCTGCAAGAAACCTTTCTCGCCTCTCTGAAGCGGCAGGAGCCGGCAGCCTTGCTAATCTTTGCGTATTACACCCCTCTAATAGCAACACTTGAGGAGGGCTGGTACCTGGAGGGCTGGTCAGTACATTTGGTCGAGTCAATAAAGGCAATGCTCAGTGATGAGCTATCTACTTTGATGGAATGGCCAACAGGTGTAGTAGGAAAAGTTTCAAAGATCCAGGCTCGCATTTAGTTGTCATATATAAATTACAAGTCTATGGGACACAAAGATATCTATACGAGAAAGAATCTCAGCCGTCTATCTACCTTGCCACAGCCTTGACAGGTTTAGAATTTCGCAACGTCTCAAAGTCGGCAACGGCACAGCGAGTTTCCTCCTCAGACACCGGCTTCTTCTTGAGTATCCAATCTCCCTCGATGCGCATAGCCGCCTCGATCGCCTTGCGCGTCGAGGTCACTACGGCAGCGCGGATGCTTCGATGTATCCCCTGTGCTGGATACGCAACCAAACCCACGGTTGCGGCAGTCGTCTTGGTGACCAGGCTTAATGCACCCTTGCCTAGCCCCTTTGCAGCCCCCAATGCATTTTCCTGACGCTTCCCGTGGTACGTGTACACGGCGATGTCTGTCAAGGCCTCAAATATGCCGTGGTAAAAGTTCTTACCAGCGACGACCGCGCCACTCCTGAAGCCGGTGATGTGATCCCGGGGCCTTACATCCTCTCCGTAGAGGTTTGGTACAGCTCGCAGTCCATCTGTGACGGCTATGGGGATGTCGACGAATATACCCTTTGCCGAAGTGATAGCCAGTTTCCCAAGACTCTTGGTCGAGGTCCCAACCGCTCTCCTCGCAACCGATTCGCTAACGCTTGCGGAATCACTCTGTGATCGCGCTTGGCTTGATCCGCTTTCCAACGAGGTTTTCGTCCGCGTCTGGTGCTCCTTGATAGTCTCGTAGGGTTTCACAAAGACTCCTGCTGTAGCATCTGCCATAGACGCGGCGACTTCCATCGATGCTGATCCGACGGCCGTGAACGGGTCCCAACGTCTGCTCTCGATAAATATGGGCTTTGGTTTGTGACTGTTGAGCAAAGTGTTAGTAACAGCAACTTGGAGACTGAGCTTGCCTACAATTTCAACTTGCTCCGTTCCAGCTTGTTCGCTCCAGTCAGAATCCTCTCTGCTCTCTTTGACAACAAGACTTGGTGTCGTTTTCCTTTATATGTCCAAGACGCCGGCAGGTCTGGGAACAGTTCACATTGTTGTGGCCCAACGGGCAAATTAGAGTGAAAGTGTTGGACCGCGGCTTGGACTCCCGACTCCGCCTTCATGCTTTCAGACATCTTGTGCGCCGCCATGGCAACATCTGGCGTCAATGAGTATGCTATAGCCTCGGTGAGATTTCTAGATGTCAGGGACGAGTAGGGTACCGGCTGCGGGCCAGCGCCAGCGTTAGCTACCATCTGACCCCAGAAGGGTTGACTTTTAATAGTTAACAAGTGAGCTACTCAGGGTTCAAGCAATTATTATTCACTTACTCTCCAAAAAAGGGGATGATCACCGTCGGTCGACCGTAAAACAACCCGCACGCCGTCGTTCCAGCACCGCCATGGTGAACAACAGCAGAGACCTGCTGGAACAGGTATTCATGGGGACAATCTCCGACGTAAAAGATATCGGGGTCCTCATCGCCCTCAAGTTTGCTCCATCCCTGAGATATTATAGCCCGAACTCGGGCTGTTTTGATAGCCTTGAGTACCATTATCATCAGGCGGGCTGGGTCGTCGACAACAATGCTTCCGAATCCGACATAGATGGGCTTCGGTCCGCATTTGAGGAAAGCTTCAAGGTCTTCGGGGGGTTGGTAGGAGGGGGGCTGTCGGAAAAAGAAACCAGAAATACCTAGATGATGCGTCAGAACGGCCATCTAACATCTGCCATCTACGACACCTACTTATATTATGACCCCATTCCCTCGGCTTGGGGATGAGAGCTGGCGACCAGCAATATGTGAACGGCACTTCCAGAGACTTGAGAAGTCTAGGTCCCTCGTTCATGGGAACATGCTCGAGACCGAGCTTAGTCTCTCGCCAGTGGTTGACTAGGTCCCCGAGCCTGCACTCTTCAGTCAGCCCTCGATTCCAGTAGAGCGATGCTGATCAGTAGCTTACCCTTGCCACGTCATAAACTCTACCACGCTATACGACAAGTAATTGGCAACTTCTCGTTCCTTGCCAGTGCTCGGATCATTGATATTCGCCAAGGGGTGGGGGAAAGCTCCTGTGCTAGTCCAAGGCATAGTGAACATCATGTGCAGAGGCACACCCAGTGCCTCAGCGCAATGAACATGGGCAAAGCTAGGCGGGTTCGCAATAATAGCGTCTGCCACAAACGGATCACCCGTCTTGGGATCAGGCATTATGCACGAGTCCCAGAACCCGTCGAGCATCTGGGCAATCATCTTCCTCTTGGTGTTGATATCACCGGCTCGAAGACTATCGATGCTGGGGATGAGCCCTGGGTTTTTGACCATGTATGCCATGAGCTGAGATGGATCGCCCCCCACGGGGTAGAACTCTATGTTGGACGATTGGATAAAGGTCTCAAAGACATCGTGGGTGGCCAGTCGAATTCTGTGGCCGTGCTTCTGTAGCTGGTGCGCTAGTGCAATGAAGGGTTGGACATCGCCACGACTTCCAATGACCTGGATGACGATGTTGAGGGCGATGGCGGAATGACTTCGACTCTCATATTGTTGGTATGCCGGCGAAGCCAGCCCAGGAGTCGTGTCGAGTTCCTCGAAGTTTGGGAGTTTGGATAGTCGTCGGCTCAGCGTCGTGGGTATCTCGATATTGACTCGGCCATCATCTGGAGTTCTTGGTCAGTGTTCAACCATGTAGGAGTCAATTCGCTTTCACTACCTCTTGTGGATGCATCAATTGCAGCTGTTCTGGTCTCGTCAAGCCGGTCATTGCCGTCGTTCATGGATGCCATCTCTGCCTTTGAGGACAACAATGACCTCAGACTAAATCAGCTTGCTCGGCTTGAACTACTCCTGCTCGACGTCATTCCGATCATTTAAAAGCATTACAGGGTCTCATCACAACAAAACCAGGACAAGTGCCGCCGCCGAAATCACCGAAGCCATTGTACGAGTCTGATTCATGATCCCCTGCTAGATCGAGCATTAGCTCGACTCTAAACATGGATGTGTCGGAAAGAAAGCGAAAATTCCAACATTGGCCACTTCTACCCACAATCCCACTTTTCATAGTACTCAGTTCCGAGTCAACCATGGCTGAGACGTGGGCCGCGTCATGAATGAGTGAACGTGCGGTCAGTGTCTTCCAATGATATCCCAAGGAGTTTTCGTATTGAGAGTCGTTACCCCTGCCCCTGGAGAGGCATACCAGACACCGCTTGTTATCCCCTTGTGGGACCTTGTATCCCTGGACCACGAGCAGAACGGCTTCGTGAGCCCGGCTGTGCCGAGTGGACTTGGCAGAACTTTTTAGGCCAAAGAATCTTTGGGTCGACGTAATGATGTGGAGGGCTAGAATTAAAAGGAGTTGGGAGTAGACCGAGGGGCAAGGCCAGAGACCAAATCCTTCTCAGTTCACATCCCTCTGTTTCGTTCTTCTTCCCCACGGGAAGCAAAACCTCTCTCTCCCGCTATAAACGCCCCAGCAAACGCTTTCTCGATATCGATGCCGTCTCCAAAGATCGCCGACTATTGGGAGAATGTAGGCCTGACAGGTCTCATCTCCCGCGCCCTCTTCCGAGCCCTCCAATGCCTCTTCGCCCTTGTCGTCGCAATCCTATACGGACTCGACCTACAAAAAGCGACCTCGAAACACATAAAAGCAGATTCCAAATGGATCTTTGCAGAATTCGTTGCCGGCGCCTCCATGATCGTCTGCATCATACACCTCTTCTTCGCAGCCGCAAGCTGCGGCTGGACGGTACTAGACGGGATGTTGTCGGTCCTCTGGCTGGCGCAATTCAGCGTCTTTGCGTCCCAATTCCTCGGCGACGGTGACCCGTTAGATGACGCCAACTTCGTTCCATCAGAAGGCAGGATGAAGGCTGCGGTCTGGATAAACCTGATCAGTATGCTCCTCTGGTTCGCGACCACCATACTAGGGACCATGAGATGCTGCGCTCGCCGGAGGAAAGCCAAGATGTTGACTCGAGGAGAGACGGTTGATATGGAAAGATTAGAGAGCCAGCAATGAGAGAGGGGTGTGGTTGCCGGCAACATCGGACTCATAAACAGCAGGGACGAATAAGTATTCCCATAATGACAAGTCTTACTATGCATTACTACCCCTAGAGGAACTTGGATTGATGTCTTTCTACTGTGTCTCGTTTCTAGATCTTGTTTTTTGTTCGACTCGTGTACCTCTTCACACACCATGGTTGTTTCAGCCTCGAAGCTATCTATCAACTTGCTTTTTTGTTTAGAGTGATTCTATTCTTTATATAAACATTGAATCGCCAGTGATCCCAGCCTTGCCAGATTTGCTGAGATATCTTGCCGGCCCCAACCCCAGAACACAACTCACTCAATGACCTTGTTCTTTACACTTTATAATATATTCACTGGTTACATAAGCTTCAGAAAGAAGTCTTTGGATTTTCAATTCAAGTAAATAGTTATCCAGAGGCAAGAGTGACGTTCTTGCACTCCTTTCTGAGTGTCTCTTCCTATAACTCCGGGAGGAATTGCGCCGGTATCAACAATGGCTGGCTGTGCATTTCCAACAACCAAATTTATTCATCACTCTTGGTTTTCGAAACAGCCGATCTCTTCTAGCAGACCAAAAATTGGCTGGATAGAGACCTGTGGCATCGCAAGTTCCTTGACGCGAGGTCTGTATACTTGCCCCTTACGTTTGAACCAATCTCACTTCTAATAGCCCAAAATGCTCGCCATTGTTGGTTTCAATGGCGTCTCCAAGAGGAGTTGCCGGCAACAATATCAAAGAACACACTTATAAACACATGACAGCATTAAAGCCCAATGCTGTGAAACACCGTGTCTGTAGCAATAGCTGATCTGTCTCCAAAGATCCAGGATCAGTAAGAGGTTATGTTAGGCCAAATGTTTTTTCTTCTCGTCATCAACAATCCTTCTGAAAGAGGCCATCAGCCACAGTAACAAACGATACAGTTATCAATACATGACGGCATTAAAGCCCCATGCCGCCTCCGTAACTTGAGTCATATGCCCAGGAGTACTCACCGGATGACAACAGAGGGAGGCCCTTTTGAAATGCAACGCAGCAGCCCAGATTAATAAGGGTCTCGGCGCAAGTGATAAGATCAAAATGAGAATTGCAGGCTTCCTAGGCTAAAATAGGTGTTACATTGTCCTAGTAACGGTAGTTAGCCTAGTCGTGAACATATCGTCGTAGGGGGCGTCGTGGGAGGCATCCATATCATAAGAAGTATCACCACCCATGGTCGGGTCGATCCATAAAGCCATTTCTCCCTTTTGTTGGAGTGCCCATCTCGACAGTGACAGCACGATTTCTCTGTTGCTTCGTTGCCAAAATGTCAACTTCAAGACAGGCTGCCCAAGTTCGACAAAGTGTCTGCTTCGTTTCCGGAGCGGGGGTCAGATGTTTCTTATATCCATGGATGCACAAGGACGATACTGTGCCACTGTCAGGCTCCCTGCTCAAGGTCCTGTACCCATTGCCAGCTCGTGCAACGGGACGCTCAGAGCTGTGTACCACGCCTCAGCCACTATGATCACATTCAAGGTCAAGGGGAAAACGAAATACGAGGACATAAAGGAATTAGACCACCCAATTATGGTGCTAGCAATAGAAAGACAATAAACGTACAAGACAATATATAAAAGACCCTTGAGGTACCAAGAGCATCCATCCAACTACCTATTTATTTCAAACAGTTCCCTCCTTATAAACGCATAGCATTTACAAAGAGAAAGGAGAACTGACTACCCAAGTGCTTCGTTCATTTAACAACCCCCATGGGCAGTCAAACTTACCTCCATTCTGGAAGGACTTCATGTTCCAGAGTTGCGTGTGGTACATGAAGGCAAGCCTCGACGTATTATGTCAAACAGAGTGAAGGGAATAAGCGCGCTTTACCAACATGTCTCGCGATGAACCTGAAGTTTTGGTAATGCTGTTAAAATAGCGAGCCCTTCGTCTCGATATACTTCACAGTTGAGCATGTGATTCTCTCACATGGATGCTCGTCCTTTGAAGTAGGTAATTTGTGACGCCGTACAAGACCATTAGGAAGCACAAAAACAACAAGCAACTCTCTCGAAGCGCAAGTCAGCCAGACGCTTACTATGGCTAAATTATATGAATAAATACTAGTTAGTAAATATATTTGCTTGTTTAGTACCTTTTGGACCAAATCAGTCTCTAAGAAGTAGGTCTTGATGCAGATGCTGCTCTCTCAAGGCAGCATACCCTAGACCATGCTCACATCATGTCGAGGCCTCGGTCGTGGGTACTTCAATGCCGCAATCTAGGTAGAGAATGCAGGTTTCAAGATAATATGTCGTAGATAAAAACCCTAAGATTCGTGATCTTTTCTTAGCCCTCTCAGATGAGGTGCCAGTAGAGGATCATGCACGAGATCAACGCCACTATCCAGCATCCATGGATGTCTAGGCGAGGTAGCCTACACTCACTCGCGTCGGCCATCAATGATTCGCCATTAGTAAATGCTTGCTAAGAATGAAAAGGCAATGTCTATTCTAGAATATCATGGCGCCTTTGTTTCCGTTCGGACTCGGCTTTCTACTGTCCTGGTAAGACACGGACACGGAAATCGGGATAATCGACCCCGCGTCACGATAAAAGTCGCCGAGAAGCAGCTAAAACTGAAGGAATAAGAGGTTTATGTACTTATAAAGCCGCATTTAAAGCTTTGGTCAGTTATCGACTGCTATGCTTAATTTAAAAACTAAAGTGAGCTGATCTCGATCACACATCTGAGCTTCCAACCTCTTCGCACCATACCCAACATGGCTCGCACAAACACACGTGATTGGGATAGCATCTTCATCCCGTTTGGAGGCATCGACTTCGGCCCCAAATCATCAACTTCAACCGTCGTCACCATTGTGTTCCGGACAGGTGATGACATCCCTGGCACGGGTCTCCACTGGCATGAGACACACACCGAGTACTTGCAAGTCGTGGAAGGCTATGCGCTTGTGACACTCGGTGATCGCACAGCTGTACTCACAAAGGACGACGGTGTCATTACGATACCCCGGTATACAGTCCACCAGTACATGCGCGCAGACAATACAGAGCAAGGCAAAGCAGGCAAGGACATGGACCTTGTTGTTCGAGAATGGACAGAGCCAGCAGACGGCGACAAGGAGATCTTCTTTCGCAACATACTGAGTCTGCTAAAGGACAAGAAGGGTACTGTTACAGGAACAGTGGGAATGCTCTTGTCCATCATGGTTGTGGCTTGGGCACACGATAACTATCCTGTGTTTTGGAAAGGCCCCAGCTTTCTGGGAAAACGTGTTCAAGGAACGGTTCAGAGAGCTGTGACATACTCGTTGATGGGATGTCTTGTCTTCATGGGTCGGCTGGTAGGATGCCAGTCGCATTATGCCGAGTATACGCCATGAAGAATTGCCGATGGCCATGTGACGAGTATATATGGAATGGTAGGACATATCAGCTGGGATGGAACGATTGGGGCTCACCGATCTTTCTCAATTATGCCTAACCGGCCACTCTTATTGTTGGCTTGTGGTCAAGGTGCTAGGCGAGGACAGGAGAACTTGTTCATGGTTACGGCACTTGAACATGTAATGTACTGTACTGGGTCATTGCGGCACTCGGCCGAGTTGTCGCCCGTGAGTCTTGACTCACGCTTTGTTCGAGCAGTTGAGACAGCTTTGGACCAGGTCTTCTGAGTCAACAACGCGGACCTGATCTCCAGACGATCCCCCCCATTGACCATCAAGAACCACCTAAACACAATGAATTGACACATCCATGAACCAACATTCCCTCGGCAATGACTACTAGCCTCCGGGTTGACTGGAAATGCGCCCGCAAGTACGTAACGTGAAACCCATAAGGCTGGGACGGCGATGGACCAAAGTGTGGATGCGCATCTCCGACACCAAGGAAAGCCAGCATCGCATTCTCGACCCAAGAGTTTAATTAGTTTGCCGAACGGAAGCATTTCCCAATCAAGGTCTGCTCTGCGCCCATGCCGCGTCTCTGGGTCGCGTCTGCCGGAGTTGGGATGACACCTTGTCTCACGATCGACGCCGCGTCGAGCCAAAACCATGACATGGAGATGCTCCTCAACTTTGACTCTAAAGGGCCAAGCAATCACGTCGTCAGAGCTGCAGCGGCAAGAATACGAGCTGTAGGCAGGCTGCTTATCCAGCTCAAAAGTCGAGAGTTGCACAGCATGACGGGCGATGGCCGATACGACGCAGGAGATTTGCAGGTCCCTTGCCTAAGGTCAGGTCCAGCACTTCGCTTCCCGGGCATTGACAAGCATTGAGGAGACGCAGCGGATCCTTTACGATGTCTGGCCTAGTACTGCGGGTAATTCCCCGAAGCGATGGATGGGAAGCGGAGAACTGGGATTGAAGATCATCGATGCGTGTGAAGCCTGCGGCCGAGGTATTGCATTCAAAGCAAGGAACGCGGCATTTCTTTTTCATCCTGAGTTGCGTTTTTTCCTTTGTCTGCGTGTTTCAGCTTGAGCCCTTCTCAAAAGAGGTTTGAAAGAGGTCGATCACTCGGCACCCGGGACGGACCTCTTCTTTTTTACCAGCATGACGGTAATTAATAATGCTTCTTTGTTCAGCTTTCATGAAAAGACCATATCTTGAAGACGTGATTCACAAACCTTGTGCGATTTGATGCGGCCTGTGCATGGAACCGGGTGTTTCAGAGCGCATTTACACACAAGGATGCTCTCCTCCTGCTGCAACCTCTGCGGTATCTAGCCCCGAAGGAACGGATGGGCAATTTCCATCCATCACAGAGAGCAGCCCAGGCAGAAAAAAGAGCCGGTCGCTGCAATCGAAGGTTCCATGAAACCTTCTCTGGGGGCTAGCGAGCGCCTCCCCTACCCCCTGAGCCTTGGAGATTGAGCTCTCTCGAGATGATGTCAGGGGAGGGGGAGAGCTAGCAGGAGATTGGATCGCCGGGATGCTTTGGAGAAGAGGCTTGATTGAGGGCTAGGCTATTCATGTCGTAGCGGCCTTGAGCATGCTGGCAACCCATCAAAGGGGTCCTTTTTCTTCTTCTTCCATTTCCGCGGTCGCACAAAGGAAGGCTGGGGATGGATGGCGATAAGAGAGTACCATACCGGGCAGGTGCGTTTACCAAGCGATGATCTGAGGTGAATGAATCCTGGGCTGAGGGAAAAAAAAAGCCACATCTTCCATCAACCCGTCTGATATGGCCTGGGCATTGATGATTGGGCGCTCCGTTCGCTACATGGAGGGGCGTTAGCCGCCACGACGACGCGATGAGCGCAGGGTTGGACGGGATATTGAGCTCAGACGAGAGGTCCTCGCATGCTTGTAGACTTGAAGAAACGCAGCGCTCCCGGGAGCCTGTCAAAGCCCAGTCTCGCGGCCTGTCAAGCCATTCTCTTCATGCAGCCTCTCATGCAGCCTGCCTCTTTGCCCATAAATCTCTCTCCCGGTCCCCGCCAGATGCTCGCTTTCCCATGCCCGTCTTGCACTGCACATTCATGCGCGCCCTTCTGGAACGTCTCGTGCTGGGTGGGAGGGGGGGACCAGAATGAACGAATCGACGGTCATCGAACCAAGAACCACACCACCCGCTCCGACGGATTCAGGGGCTATCCGTGTCAAGGGTCCCCCCCCTTTCGTTTTTTCCCCTCCTTGGGC
>JAANQP010000093.1:0-27249 GCA_011320165.1 Fusarium protoensiforme
CCTGAACAACCCCCCCCCCCCCCCCCACCGGAATAGTTCGATACGACAGGCGGCGACAGGGAACAAGGGCCTTTTCGCTCTCATAATAGCCGCCAGTTATCGTCTCACAAACCCATGGTTTGGGAGAAGCGCCCTGTATCAGAATTAGCAACCGACCGTCTGGCCGGGCCGGGCCTTGACCTTGGTCGTCCCGTTTTGGGTGTTGCGCTCGGCCGGCCATGTGCATGCAGCCGCACGACAGTCGAGATGGAGAGAACTCAAAGTGTGTCACTGCTTGCCTGGACTGGTCAAACTCTACACAGAGCCAGGGGCGGATCTCCTGGTCTCGGGGTGCGCGGACATCCATTGTCCACTCACTGCCTTGGTCAGCACCTGCACAGCACAGCCTCTATCTTTGTCCCAACATTAGGTAGAAGTCATTCACTGAGCAACCCCCAACGAGCACTGCCCGAAGCGAAGGATTGGATGTCATCGCCGACGGGTCGTGGACGTCAACTGGCGGTACGTAAGACAGATGATCCCCGGCGGGCGCAACTTGGTCAGGGTCTCGACCTTGCGCCACCTGATGTAATGCCGCCTGGAGGGGAGCTGGAGATCTGCTGCTGGCTTCAACCCCTCATTCTTTACTTACGAACACGGGCTCAACGTTCGTGCCTAGAGTAGAGTAGAGTTCTCATGTACCGATGCTCCCGTCCGAGCTGACAAGCCTCAGAGGCGACGCAATCTGCACCCAGAACTGAGCTACAGCCTAGAGCTAGCTAATCACTGCTTGCCTGCCTCGTGACCTGCTTTTCCCGATCTCATTTCTTCATGGTCGATTCACAGTCTGTAGCCTTGACGCCTCGTCCGCCCGCATCCGTGTCTGTCGACAAAAAGCACAGAGTGATTCGACACGAGCGCCTCAGCGCCGAAACGCCCCGGCCGCAGAAAAGCCTGGTGCACACCAATGCATGACGGAGGGTACTCTTGGGGTACGCTGCCCCAAACTGGAAATACTTGACTTGGGGTCCGATTTTAGCAGCGATGCCAAGTATAGCCCTGGCTGGGCGCTCGTGCTGACAAGTACCTGCAGATCTGGGACTTGGCTTTTCTTAGCTCCCCAGCTACCTAAGGTACCCTAGGTTCTAGAGGTCCGTCCCCCCCGTCATTCATTCTGGAGACCATCCTGCGACAAGACAACCTCCGCTTCCATGTCGATCAAAACACCTTCTCCTCCCCTTTCTCTCGTCTCGTCCCGTTTCGTTACATTCTCGACTTTCCTTGTTCAGTAAAAGCCGCATTCTACACTTGACCCTCACATTCTTGCATAATCATTCATCCCCTTCATCTCTTCTTGCCACCTTTGTTGCTTCACCTCCAACCTACCTACCAACGTTTGCCTCCCTACCTTACTTCTTCAGCTCCTGTTGCTGTGCGTCCGTATTCGTACTCTAATAAACAACAACATCCCCCACCCACGCTGCGACAAAACCACACCTGCTAGACACTGCGAAACCACTTGATCCAGACTCATCTCATCCGTCTCACCACATACGCCGGTATCACGTTCCACGCCCACCCAAATCGCCGCTTCGTCTTCCACCACCTTCTCTTCTCGTACCTGGATCCATCCTCCGTCCCAACGATTACAACCCAGCATCCATTCGCATCCCTGCTTGTAACCCCATCACGTCGACGGCCGAGGGGCCAACCCTTCTTGTCGCAGCATTCACCGAGCCTTTTACCTGCCATCTACTGCTGATTTCCCGACCGACGACTATAACGATTTCTCGAGCGCTTCAATCTATTGCCCCACGACTTTTTTGGACACCCCTTTCGACTGCGCTTCCTCATGCGCATGGCATCGCCGTCACCTTCAGCCTCGAATTCAAATCATCTAGCTCTAAGCGAATAGTCAAACATGGCCGGAACACTCGTCGAGCGCCCTGTGCCTCAGATGCAGACTTCACTCAACACCAAGTTCGATTTCGCCGCGCGACCTCGCAGCCATTCCAACATCGAAGCCGCCTTCTCCCCCGTGAACAATGATGGCTGCTTCGACTTTGATCGTGTTGTGAAGAGTGGCTATGTGCAGAAGCGCACTCAAAAGACAAAGGTATGTACTATCCTGAGTGTCTTCTCCTTGACAATCTCGTGCGCTCCTGGTGGGCTGTCCAAGTCCAAATGGGTCTAACCTCTGATTACAGAAATGGAAGAGCGTCTTTCTTGTGCTACGACCCAATACCATTTCCCTGTACAAGACTGACAAGGAGGACCGTTTGCGACATCAAATCTACCTGTCTGATCTTACTGCCGTCGCCGAACTCAAAGACCCCAAGCACAGGCGCGACAACGTATTTGGGCTCTTTTCGCCATCCCGCAACTACCACTTCCAAGCGCAATCTGCCCAGGACGCCCAGGAATGGATCACCTTGATTCGAAAGGATGCGCGCATCGACGAGGAGGAAGACGAGATGTTTCTGTCCAGCCCGAGGGTCACGCGACAGTCACTGGCTGGCATGAACCCAGTCCCTATCAATGGTTCGCTGGATCGACTGGGCGAGAACGAGCGTTTCCTATCAAGCTCTCCTGAGCCCCTGGCCACGTCAACCTACAAGTTCGGCACTTCCGGAGGCAGGAGGAGATCATCTATACTCGAATCTTCCGGTTTGTCCGGCGCGGAGTTTGCGTCCCACTCCGATCTTTCCGATACCGAGGGTCTCCGCGCCCAAGATACCTCGTTCGAAAGCTTCGCCGTTCAGTCGCACACCAGCCTCCCTCCACCAGGCCCGATTCGCCAGCCGGGCATGGGTATCCGCTCTGCCAGCCAGACCAGCGTGTCCAACATTGACCAAGACCCAGACCGTGTCATCTGGCAGGGCTGGCTCTACTTCTTGCGCAACCGTAGCGGGATGCGTCAGTGGAAGGAGATGTGGGCTGTGCTCCGTCCCCGTAACCTTATTCTCTACAAGGATGAGTCTGAGTACACAGCTCGATGGATCCTACCGCTCTCTTCGATTGTCAACGTTGTTGACATGGATCCTCTGAGCAAGAGCAAGAAGCATTGCCTGCAGGTCATCACCGAGGAGAAGAGCTACCGCTTCTGCGCCCACGACGAGGATGCCCTCGTTCGTTGCATCGGCGCCTTCAAGAGCCTACTCGCCAAGCGCCGTGAACTCGAGGCCCGCGTCGGAGTGGCTTCTTCATGACCAGAGGCCAGCCGACCATGAACAACAAACAACAAGGCCTATGTGCCACGGGCCTCGACGAAACAGTAGCACCCTTGACGAATTACGACGCCCAACGTTTTCTTGTTTCTGTCTGATAGCGAGCTTTCTGATCTACTTGTCTACCATTTGTTTAGCGAGACTGGCAAAAAGAGGAGGATATCCATGCTTTGAAGGAGTTTATTCCCTTTGTTTGTTCCCACATAGCGCCTGTCTATACGCAAGACCTGCTTCATTTGTATCCATAGTACATACCTATCAATGATATCCACCATACCTAGCACCATTCTCTAGCATTCCCTGAACACACCATGTTTCATAGTCCCAAGAGATAGCATCCCAATGTCCCAAACGCCGGCCGACTCTCTTTAATAATGCAATCTCAAGACGGTTACAACAAAACCCAGGCTAGAAATGAACTGTAAAACACCAAGATTACCAAGACGGCAAGACATGCAGGAACCTGTATGGATCGTCGACGCCGGTCGCGGCCCAGGGTCTGGGCGTTGTCGCATGAGCCAAGAAGTAAGGGCATGCGAGTATGTCACTCCCAGCCTCCAACCGCTCATCAGAGTCGCCTTGGCGCTGGCCGGGAGGGGTGTGTGTCTTGGCTTGTGGGCGAATAAAGCGCGAGGGGAGGTGAATCAGTTCTCCCGCTGGGCATGATTGATCCTCGAAGAAGGGAAGCCTAATCCATCTTGTCAATCCCGAAAAACTCGGCATCAAAATTGCCGTGCTCCATCAAGTTAAACTCGTCGTCGTCATGGTCATTCATCAGGTCTTCAAACGTGGCATCGGCCACTCCATGACCTCCGAGACCGGCGCCGGAGTCGATGCTGCCGAAGATATCGTCATCGTCGAACACCGGGTCAAGGGATTCCGCCTTCATATCTTGCGGCGACGCTTGGGTGTCTGGCTCCGTCTTCATGGACGCATCGCCAGACTGGCCCGGCGGCGGTGGCGCGGCATTCGTCTGGCCGCCAGGGTTTGTGGGCAAGAGGTTGTCGAGACCCAGGATATCGTCGTTCCCTTCAGCAGGAGCGAATGTCGTTAGGTCAAACGACGGCTCTTGGGTGGTGGATGGATTCTGTGACTCGTTTGGAGCCAGAGCGAACCCCATATTGGTAAAGTTGAGCTCCGAATGAGGCATGTCCCCCGTGAGGTCCATGGTATTGTTGTCCAGCGACTTTTGGTCCATGTTTGGCATCGGGGCCATTGGTGCCGTTGCAGCTGGAGCTGGTGAGGCGCTGGTCTTGATGTGAGTAGCATCACCGAGGGGATTGGGCGCCGCGGGCTCATCCTTCATCGTCACGTCCTGCTGGCCAACATCCGGGAGTCCCATACCCATATCAGGAAAGGGGGCCACAGGCTTGTTACCTGTCATATCGGCCATGGGTTGAGCGGCGGGAGGGGGTGGTGATGACTCAATATCAATAACCATGGGTGACTTGGACTGAGGCTCAATAGGCTGAGGGGCCTGTGTAGGCTGCGGTAGCTGACTCTGCTGCTTCTGTTGTCTCTGTTCCTGTAACCTCTTGAGGTCCCGCATCAAGACAGACTTGGAGTTGATCTGTGAGGGCGTGAGTGCGAGTGTCTGGGAAAGGCCAAGGTTATTGGGGCTCACTCACGATATCCCATTCTAATTCGTTCAGGGCAGAATGAAAGGTATGAATGGTGTCGGGCAGCTTAGACTTGAGTGCACCATGAGGCGGTTGCACGCTGCCCTGAGCATCTTTCCGTGAGGCGCGCAGAGCCTTGCCAGTTTGAACAAGCTGAGATATGAGTGGTCAGAAAGAACAGCTCAACAACGAGGCTTAGATCGGAGGTGGCTTTGAGATGCTTACAACGTCGTTGACCATGAGCTGTAGGACGTCCAGCGGGTCCTGGGGTTTTTGGGACGCCATTGTCAAGGTCAAGTAGCTGAGACGCTTTGAAAAGACAAGGGGGATAGGCCCTTGGAGGAGCCTCTAATTATTTGGTCCTTAAGCACGTCGTAGATCCAAGATGTTGCAAGATGGCTGGTTGTCCTCGAGGTTGAAATCACAAAGGTGAAGACGCGCCCCCAAAGCTTAGGCCATCCAAGGAAAGTCAGTTTGACGGAGCGAAGTCACGTGCGCCCAAGATTCACTGTCTGGACTTGGAGGTTGTTTCACTTCTAGATCGGCTGTTAGCGAGGAGATGACTTGGGCAAGTACACAAGGAAAAGAAGAATATTAGGTATCTCATGGATAACAATGCTATAATGTGTATACTTGAAATGGTCAGTTCGCCCTGGTTGTTGGGAATGGTGCTCATGAGAGGAGGCATGCGTTTGCCTTGACGGAACCTCTGAAATGAACAGTACCTAGCAAAGCGGGCGTTTTCTTTCTGATATGGAGTGCCTAGAATTTGAACAAGATATACTACCGATATGATGCCCGACTATTCGGGAACATCTACTAGTGCAATATTATTGGCGTTGAAGCAAACAAACGCTGGCAAACGACGACTTCTGACGCCACCATTCAACGCGACTCCGGAATATCACTTACCGCTCTTCTGCAAACGAACTGGAGGTTCATCTATTTTCCCGCGGGACATGTTTACCGGGGTTGATGTCTGAGGCGGAGAAGTTGTCAAGGCAGACTCTGTCACGCCATTCCTGCTGGATACAGCCATGTTAGTCGATTAGCGCTGGTGCGGTGCTGTGGGCTGGTTGAAGACACAGCAAAGCCGTTGGAGAATGGAGTTTGTAAGAGAAGTTGCATAATGACGTTCAGCATGGTTTATGGCTTCTGATGGCTGCCCACCACTTACTTTCGTATCCAACTCTTGGCCATGCCTCGTCGTCGTCGTCGTCAACTCCCGCCCGCTTCTCTACGCCCCCATGGTTTGTGCCTGTTGTCTCTCCTCTCACCCCTTCAGATCCTGGACCATGTGATCGAATCAAGCGTGAAGAATGACAGGACAACCAATCACTGGTCATGGCACCTGCAGGGGATATTGGGTTGGCAGTTGAGGGGGATAGTCGGTAAAGGTCACCGATTGATACCAGGCTGTTAGCAGGTGCTGTACTGTATAGAGGACTGTGCGAACTTCCTGTCGGTGGGTGGTAGGTAGTTAATCTGCCCGTGCCCCTCCATCACCCGCGCTTCTTCCTCCCTCTCTTCCCCTTGCCTTCCCGCCAGTACTAGGATTCACAATCTGTCTGTTGGAGCGGCTCTTGCGATTTTCCTTTGGGCTTCGTCTGGTTCCTCTCCTGTGTCCGATTTTTCTTTCTCCCTCTTTTCCTCGTGCTTTGTCGCTTCTCTCTCGTCTTCTACTACGCATCGATCGTTGCTGCTACTGCTCGCTCGTCGCAACTTCAGAGTCTCTCTCGCCGTCCCTTCAAACTACCTAGCCGTTGTCTCTCGTGCGGTTGCTAGGCTCCGATTTGTCACGTCAGGTCGCAAGGTACCGCCGCGATTCTTTTGGCTGCTGCCCGTTGAGCGGCTCACCAATCTCCCCCACGTCTCACGTCCACTGGCAACGTCTCGCTGGCGTCCGCTCAAGAAACCCGAGTCCTCAGCTTCTCATTGCCCTGCGCTGCATATCGTACCGCATCGCATCGCCGCGGATTCCTCCCTGAGCTTCTGGGTTTCCGCTCCCACTTCCCGCCTCCCGCCTCCCTCCCGTCGTCAGATCAGACCCCTCTGTGCCCACCGTGTCACTAGCTTCCTCGTCGAGTTGACCCCTGTCCTGTCAAACGCTACAAGGTACATACTGTCACCGACCGCCGACTGCGCTCCACCTCGACCGACCGACTACAGCTCATAGGTAGCCTTACCACCCTATCTCTGATCTCTGTCGTCCATCCTCTCCTGTTCCTCCCCTCCAAACCGTCCGCATCCTCCGACTTCTCCTCCACGACATCCTCGAGAATGGCTGACGCTGGCACACCCTCCAACACGGCCCAGCTGCCTCCTCCGCCTGAGCCCAATGCTGGTGCCCAGGGCTTCCAAGGCCCCCAGAATGGCGGCCAGGCTCTTCCTCCTCCGCCTCTGCATATCCCTCAGAACACCAACCCGATCCCGACTGCCATCACTTCGCCCAGGTCTGGCGCAGACCAGGGAGGCATCATGTCTCCCACCAGCGCGGGGGGCTTCCGCCGTGCCGCCCCTGAGCCCAACAAGCGCGCCCTCTATGTCGGTGGTTTGGACCAGCGCGTGACAGAGGATGTGTTGCGTCAGATCTTTGAGACTACGGGTCATGTCCAGAACGTCAAGATCATCCCTGACAAGAATGTAAGACTCGAGCCCGTTGCGCCGCGGCCACAGAGCTGGGCGCTGCATCCTCGAAAAGGTGGGCTAACCAAGAACCTTGTAGGCGCGGGGCTACAACTATGGATTCGTCGAGTACGACGACCCTGGTGCTGCTGAGCGTGCTATGCAGACCCTGAACGGACGACGGGTTCACCAATCGGTAACACATCACTGGCAAACTCGTTGGAGGACCGAAGCTAACACGTAGCGCAGGAAATCCGAGTCAACTGGGCGTATCAGTCAAACACTTCAGGCAAGGAGGATACTTCCAACCACTTCCACATTTTTGTCGGCGATTTGTCCAACGAGGTCAACGACGAGGTCCTTCTCCAGGCCTTCTCCGCTTTTGGTTCCGTCTCTGAGGCTCGTGTCATGTGGGATATGAAGACTGGCCGTTCTCGAGGTTACGGTTTTGTCGCCTTCCGGGACCGACCCGAGGCCGAGAAGGCCCTGAGTTCCATGGACGGCGAATGGCTGGGCTCTCGAGCCATCCGATGCAACTGGGCGAACCAGAAGGGCCAGCCGTCCATGGCCCAGCAGCAGGCTATGCAGGCCATGGGCATGACCCCTACCACTCCCTACGGACACCACCAATTCCCAGCGAATGGCGTCGCTAGTTACGAAGTCATCCTGACCCAAACCCCCAGCTGGCAGACCACCTGCTACGTCGGAAACCTCACTCCTTACACAACCCCCAACGATGTTGTGCCGCTCTTCCAGAACTTTGGCTTCGTCGTTGAGTCACGATTCCAGGCCGACCGTGGATTTGCTTTCATTAAGATGGACACGCACGAGAATGCCGCCCTGGCGATCTGCCAAATGAACGGATACAATGTCAACGGCCGACCCCTCAAGTGCAGCGTATGATATGCCCCCCCCCCCGAGGCCACCTATGATTGTACGAGATAGATGACTGACGAGTGTTTGCAGTGGGGCAAGGACAAGACGCCCAACGCTCAGGGAGGATTTGACCCTTCTCAGCCATACAGTCCCCAGAGTGCTCAAGCTCCTGGATACCCGGGTACGCCTACCTTTTACCCCCAGTATGGTGGTGAGTGTGAAGCGTGAGCGAGCAGGCCGAACTTGTAGCTGACAGCAATGGAATAGCCCAGTACGGCGGACAGCCCGGTAACTACGGCGGCCCCCAGGCTGGTTCGCCGGCAGGCTACGGAGGATCCCCGATGGGATACGCCGGCCCCCAGAGCGCCGGAGGCTATGGACGGGGCCAGCAGCCCCCCAACGCCGAATGGGCGCAGCCTCGCCCCGGACAAAACTTCAACAACGGATTTGGCGGTTACCAGGCCTAGGAGGCAAAACGAGACCAAAGCAAGACGAGAAGCTAAAAGCCGGACAAAAATGATGACCAGGGATGCAGGTGTTTGTCATTTGAGAGAACCATACTCTGGGCGTTTCCTCCCTTTGCCTGGCCCTCCCTGTTTTCTTTCCACATTTCCGAGGATTCTCCTCATCAGCTTGTCTTGTTGATATCTACTGGCATTTTTTCAAGTTTTACTGCCTACAGAAGGGGAATTCTGTCATGTCCCTCCCCTGTTTCTGGGGAAAGAGGTGGTTTTCTCTCTGTCTCTGTCTCTGTCTGTCTCTGTCTCTGTCTGTCTCTGTCTGTTTTGCTTACAATCTACTGTATGCATGGATCCATGTTTTACTTCTCTTCTCTTTTCGTCGACAAAAGTCGGGAGCGCCACATGTTTCTCAAATCTCTCTCTATCTCTCTGTCTGTACGAGCGCTAATCCCAGGATACCATCAACGTTTCACCTTAGCTTTGCGGCATTTGGGTCAGGGACCAGTCTGGCATTTCAATTTTCCCTTATCTGATGAGGTTATGAATGTTCCATCCATCTTGTGTATCTGTCAATGGAGCGTCTGATATTTCAGTGGCTGGCGAGGGGGGCGGCAATTCCATTCCAAGGATCATTATTTGTGTATCTAGCGGCGAGATTTTCTTAACGGATTTTTTTCCTTGTCCCCTTTATTTTCATTTTACCCCAGTACACGGCATGACGGAGAAGCCGTTGTAAAATTGACGATCCAAGAGATGGGGGAGAAGAGGATGGAGGTGAGGAGTCAGAAGGTGCCCAGAGAACCTATGCTGTTCTGGACACAAGGGGGTTCTATGAGAGGAGGCAACGCAAGATGAAATGAGAGACGAATGAATGAAACAACAATGACGAGGGGCATTCTTTGGCGAATGCAATGTCATATTCTGAGCCCTGGCCTCGGGATTGTAATGAAAGAAGTGGTCTTAATTAATGAATGCATGGACAACTGAACACCGAGTCGGACAAGGCAGACGCACATGGGGCGGGAGATGGATGCCCAGCTGGAGTGCTGTCTGGATATCGATCTATTCCCTTCTGCACGCATACTGCAAGAGACCGATTACAACTTGGAGCGATCCAATGGAAGTCATGTTTTGATCTGATGCTTGCTGTTGTTGAAGATGGGTTGCGTCTCGTGTCACCCATTGATACCTCCATACCTACCTCACGAGGCTGTGTTACTACAACAGGGAGGGATCAAGTTTGGCTTCGGAGTTCTTTGAGTGTGACATGTGCAAGAGAGAGAGAGACACAAAAGAGGTTTGGTAAATATCAGCTAGTACCTAGTGAGCGAAATACTTGGAACAGCTGAAAGATGAATAGCCTACCGAACCTTGGGCCATTGGCGAGGGCGGGTATGGCATGGACACGAGAGCCACGTACGTTGGGCCCAAGATGGTGAGCTTATGAAACGGGGTTGGGACGATTTATGGGCTGCTTCTGGGGGCTTGGGAGGGCCTGGGCGTGAGGTGCCGTGAGGGTTTGCGGGGACCGTTTGGAATTGTGAAACTTGTTTTTTATTATTATTATCGTTCTCCCTCTCTCTATTTCTAATTGCCCGTGTCTCTATTTGAATACATACTCGAGGAAGCAGGGACAAGGACGTCATTGTTGGTTCTTGGTAAGGCTGGCTGGCATCAATCGGGTAGAGATGCTTGCTTGGATCCATGGCCAAGAACCCTGCTTGGACGTGACGTGCCGTGTTGGCATTTTCCGGATGGACCCAAAGCCAATTCATCATTCTTTGGGCAAACTGGATGGGGATGGGGATAGAGCTGCTGGCTGGTATGACAGGAAACGCAGTGCCAGCAAAGAAGGGGGAAGAAAATCACGGAGATCGGTTTGCCACCATGTCGGTCTCTTTTTTCTCGTTCGTCGTCTACAGTTATTGCCAATCCACGCAAGCATCCCATCGCGAACGGCGTCAAGCTTGGGAGAAAAAAAAAGGACGCCAGTGAGCGCTGATTCGTGACGACGCAGGCATGGAAGGGATCGTCCTGTCTCTCTTGGCCGCCGACCCATGTTAGTTAGTCCGTCGCCGCCCCCCTCTCCTCCTTGTCGCCGCCGCAAATCTCCCATCGTTTCTCCAGCAGCAGGAAGCGAGCGAACGAACGAACAAACCTTGCCTGAGTTGGTCCCCCGAGGGCTGGGCTGGCGCTGGGTGAGGGGCGCGGCTTTTCGGCGGCTGGGCATGGATCGAATCAATCCATCTTTTGCTTGGCTCGGCTCGAGGTTCCAAGGTCAGAAGAGTCAGGGAAGAGAGGCCCGGGCTCAAGCCCAACCCAACGATGAGAAACGCCCTCTGTCAGCAGCCCCGGGTACCTGACCGAGGCTTACAGCGGGTTGAAATGGACGACAAGATCAAGGGTCTTTGGGCATTTATTTCTGCCGGATTGCCTTGTTTTCCCCCCTTGCGTCTGTTGTCATGTTCCATGCGATTGCGTAAGGGTAACATGTCTATCCGCCAGACGACATACGTCTTGTTCGAGGGTCTGTGTTAGAATGGATCCCTAGGTATCGTCGGCATTTGACAACCACACGAGATTGGATCGTGGTTGTATCTGCGTGTTGTGTGCACAGAGTCAGTTGGCGCTCTGTTTGGTACTGGACTGGAAGTAACGAAGCCCTCTGTAATAATACCTACCTTACCTACCTAGGAAGTCATCAGTGGCTTCTCCCGCCGTGTCCTTGGTATCCATCTCTTGACGTCGTCCTTCTCTCCATTGCTGGATGGATGCCGTCCTTCTCTTACTCGGTCCGCCCACTTGCCGCCTTCCTCGTCTCGTCTTGTCTCATCCTTTTGCCCTCTGCGAACTCAGCTCAGGTCGTGAGGGACAAACAAATCTTGTGTCCCCGAGGTTGGCCGCAGTCTTCTCACCTTGCACACCCTCGCATTCTCACATCTGGATCCGCCTCCTCTCGGTCTCGGACTCTCTCACCATGAGTAGTACATGCGCTTATTAGCCTTTCCATTTTACATACTCCTTTTTCCTCTTTTTTTTTTTTATCGATCGAGAATCGAATTCCAAGGCCTACCTATCCTCGCGTACCGTACTTTACTGTACCATATCACCACCTTCTCGTCATCAGGGCTCGCCGCCTCTGCGTCATCCTCGTCTTTACCACCCTCATCCACTGATTGACCGACACACACACACGCTCTCTCACGCTTCCCTCCTCTTCCATACCCACCCCCGGGCCTTGGGCCTCCACTGACGACTGCCCAATCCCGCCCCCTCTCCCGCCCCCAGAGCCAGACAAGACAGAGCCAGAGCTCCAATTCGTACATACGTCCACTGCTGCGTGTGCGCTGTTCTGTTCTGTGCTGTGCTGTACGGATACGGTACTCCATACCTACAGTACCTACCTACCTGACCTTGCGCGCTGGCTTGCTGGGCTGTTGGACTACCTAGCTAGCGGGCACCTCACGCTCTACCTACGCGACCCAACTCCAACTCCAACTTGGCGACTGCATTGCACCCCGACCCAACCAGCAGCAGCCAACCATCCGTCCTGTCTACCCAGGTAGCTAGCTACACTACCTAGCTGGGTCAGCCAGCCTCTCCTGCTCTCTCATTTTTTCCCACTCCTCATCCTCCCTCATTCCCTCGGCGGGATCTTCTCGACGCCGACCTTCATCGACCCAGAGCCGATAACCACGCATTCCCCCATCCCCACTGGCGACGACAATCATAACAACCGCTCCCCCGCCGCCGCCGCCGACCACTACCTCGAACCACCCCCGGCGACCACCTTGACGCTGTCGCCTCAGCTGCTTGACCCGGCTTCCGCAGCTGCCAGCGCCATGGATACCCAGTGGCAGGCATATCCCGCCGCAGGCTCGCCCACCTCCTCGAGACGACACAACGGCAACTCCCAGGTGCCCCGAGACTACACCTCCCAGCCTCCTCCTCCTGGCGGATACAAGTACGACCAGTACCACGGCGGCGCTCCCGTTCACCCAGGCGCTGCTCCGCCCGCTTCTGCTCCCGCTGGTAATCTGGCCGCCTCCCCCATTGCACCCCCTCAGATGCGCGACGGCAACGGCGACGTTGCCATGCACGACGCTCACGACGCCCACGCGGGCATCAAGTACCCCATGAGGCCTCATCACCAGTCTCATCTGTCAGGCGGCCGTTCCGTCAACCTTCAATCTCCCCAGGAGCCCTCGTCTGCTACCCAGCGATACTCTCCCATGGAGACGTTGTCCCCCACCTCGCCGTATGCGCCCAAGTCGGGTTCCAACAGCCAGTTCACCAGTCCGACCTCGCAGCGACAATCACCCACACGCCAGCCCGACTACTCTCAGCCTCCTTACTTTCCCGGTGGTCGTCCGCACCAGCCAAGCCAGCAGCTGCCTCCCATCAACCCCTACGCGTCTGGAGGCCCCCCAGAGGGCTACCCTTCGTCTGTTGTTGCCAACATCGATGGCGCCTTTAACCTCGATCCCAAGTCTCCTCGCAGGCCTGTGCCCGTCAGCAGAGGCCCTGTGCCAGAGTTTAAGAAGCTGAGGGCTCTGTCTGACCTTCGCCCCAAGGTCAATACGCAGCCTCCGTTCCGTCGCGCCAATCCCGAGGGCGGCTTCATCAGCGTAAGTTTTTTGCGGTTTCCCGCTCGCCCGTGTCGCTCCGTGCTTACAGGATTGCGCAGCCCCTTCAAGCTCTGACCGTTCATCTGCCTGCTACATATCGCATTTGCAACCCTAGCTTCAAATACGAATCGTCGCGCAATCCCCGTAGAGTCTTGACCAAGCCTAGTAAAGGTGTCAAGAACGATGGCTACGACAACGAGGACAGCGATTACATTCTCTACGTCAACGACATTCTTGGTTCTGAGGAGGCGGGCCACAAGTACGTCGCATTGCGTTCCTGAGGGTGTTTAATACTAACCTCTGTAGGAACCGTTACCTTATTCTGGATGTGCTGGGTCAAGGTACCTTTGGTCAGGTCGTCAAATGTCAGAACCTCAAGACCCAAGAGGTGGTGGCTGTCAAGGTCATCAAGAACCGCACAGCCTACTTCAACCAGAGTATGATGGAGGTGTCAGTACTCGATTTGGTATGCGATTAAATCCCACTAGCCATCGTCCACGAAGACTAACCCTTCGATTAGCTCAACACGAAGCTCGACAAGAACGACGACCATCATCTTCTGCGCCTCAAGGATACCTTTATCCACCGTCAACATCTTTGCTTGGTGTTCGAGCTTCTCAGCGTCAACTTGTACGAGCTTATCAAGCAGAACCAATTCCGAGGACTCAGCACCACTCTGGTCCGTGTCTTTGCCCAGCAGCTTCTCAATGGTCTCGCACTCCTCAACAAGGCTCGTCTGATTCACTGCGACTTGAAACCCGAAAACATTTTGCTCAAGAATCTCGAGAGCCCCATCATCAAGATTATCGATTTCGGTTCGGCATGTGACGAGCGACAAACCGTGTACACCTATATCCAGTCCCGATTCTACCGTTCCCCCGAAGTCCTGCTCGGTCTTCCTTATTCCTCCGCCATCGACATGTGGTCCCTGGGCTGTATCGTGGTGGAGCTCTTCCTGGGACTCCCACTGTTCCCAGGTTCGTCCGAGTACAATCAAGTGTCGCGAATAGTCGAGATGCTCGGTAACCCACCTAACTGGATGATTGAGATGGGCAAGCAAGCTGGCGATTTCTTCGAGAAGAGGCAGGACGAGTTTGGTCGACGGACATATCACCTCAAGAGTATGGAGCAGTACGCCCGCGAGCGCGGTACCAAGGAGCAGCCGAGCAAGAAGTACTTCCAGGCCAACACCCTCCCTGAGATCATCAAGTCGTACCCTATGCCTCGGAAAAACATGAAGCAGAGCGAGATTGACCGAGGTATGTATCTATTGCATGCAGGTGCTGCTGCGACCATTGCTGACAGGTACAGAAATGAACAATCGCATCGCTTTCATCGACTTTGTTCGCGGTCTCCTCAATATCAACCCTCTGGAGCGATGGTCACCACAACAGGCGAAGCTTCATCCTTTCATCACGCAACAAAAGTTTACTGGTCCTTTTGTTCCACCCATGAACCTCAAATCGAGCTCGCTGAACCGATCACCGGCGCCCGGAACCCAGCAGCAGCAGCAAGCCGAGGCACTCAGCAAGCAGCGCGCGCAAGCAGCACAGGCACAAGCTGCCTCGGCAGCCCAAGGAGCTTACGCCTCGATGAATTCGGGACAGTATTCCCAGTCTGGCCATGTGCAATCGCAGATGTATGGAAACAATTCCATGTATTCTCCTGGAGGCAGTCATGGAAACATGCCCTCAGCATATGGTCAGCAGTCGGGTCAGTATGGACCGATGGTCATGTCCCAGCAGCCTCAGCAGATGGCCCAGGGCCAGTATGCACAAATGCCCCAGCCCAACATGTATCAACAGGGAGGCATGAGGCAGCAGCGGCCACGTGCTTCGACCATGGACCAGCAGCAGAGCGGTATTCCTGCTGCCATCCAACGAGTGGCCAGCCACCTCGATCCCAGTCAACCAATTCGGTTGCAGCCAAGCCCGGCGTACTACCCACCGACTGGAGAGAGCCTGGCATCAGCGGCGGCAGATGCCACTCGAACAGGGGCTGGCCGAAGGGGGAGCCGGGTGCAGCAAGGCGCCCGAGGAAACAGGGACTTCATCCGGAACCTGGAGGAGCGTACTCTCGAAGAAGGTTTTATGGGCAACCAGAACACCTGGCATTGAATTGGCCTAACGATGGACTAGATGTCCGCGCCAACCTGTGACTGAGCGCATCCACTCGCTAGGCGAACATTCGCCCCCGACGTCCGATCACGATGGCATGGCAAACGAGCCAGAGCTCATGGTTGGTAGTTGAGCAAAGTCCTGTGGCAGTTCTAATGAGCTAGGAGCCTCTTTCTCCCCTCCTCGACGCGTGGGGCGCCGACAAGACGAGACCCCTGCCCGTGCCGAATTGACCTCAGCGTGACGCTCACAAGCAAGACGCGGCGGCAGTAGCTCGAGGAAGGAAGTCAGGGGCTTCGACTATCTGTCCAGCTGGGCATTTCGATGCCGAGAGTGCTTCCAACATGCCTCAAGCGAGGATTACGGGGGAGCTGGAAAGCACCGCATCCGGCTTCCGGTTCGATAGGAGTCGGATGGCTTCGGGCAGTTGCCTGCGGGATGGACGGGGAGATTTGTTTATGCATGATTTCTTTTGCTTTGACACGAGGGAGGCATGCCTCGACACGGCTGTTATACACCCGGGCACGCTCCCGGTGGTGGCATACTTGATTGTTGTTTGTTTATAGCTCGGGGAGAGGAAGGGCTTGCTGACCAAGGACCGACACGCTGACGGGGTTGAATGAGGTCGGTAGAAGGCCGCTCATATCACCTGCAGTGATTGTACCCTGGCTGTAGATATTGTTATTTTTGGTTTGATTTGGTGTACGAGGACAAAGTCCCCTTTGCATAGCAGGGGGAGAGGGAGAGATTCTTGGGTCGAGATTCCCAATCGTGTAGTTGTACTGGTGCGTTTTGCTGGAAAGGGGGGTGGGTTTCTGGGGTTGAGTCTTGGGAGGATAGGTTACGGTATAAAACATGATGAATTGCCCCTTGTCTCTGCTTCACGTCTTGTCTTGGACTATGGCTCTTTCAGCTAGTATTTTGGTATCGTTGGACACCTATTGCTTGTATCTAATTTCCATCAATTCCAAAATAGCGCTGTGACGGCGCATGGCATACAAGAGATTGACTCCAAAAACGCCCAGCCCCAATATCACACACCGTGGCCCTCGTGGCTGCCCTCGAGCAGACGGTCCGGCTTTTCTAATGCTACAAAAGACCCGAATGGCTTCTCCCAAAAGATGATTTGAAAGATGAATAAACAAAAGACAAACAATCGAGGTCAGGCAACGGAATCATCACCTTCCGCCCCGGCCCCTTTGACCTCCTCGTCCTCTTCGGTTACCACCAACAAGCTTGTCGCTATAGAGCTGGTCGGACCGCGAAGAATTGCCGTTGGTGTTGGACGTGTCCATCAAATCAGGGAAGCCCATAGATCCATCTACAATGCTGTCATTGTTGTTGGGCTTGGGCTGGCGGGTGCTGCGAGGGCCACTAGGGGCGTTGCTGGGAGCGTTGCTTGAGGGGGCCGCTTGGGTGCTACCGATCTTGGGGTAGACCTTGATGATTCTGCCGTCGGCCTATAGAGAGGTTAGACAAAGGCCGGAGATGGATTGGACATGAGGAAACCTACCGTCTTGTCGTTAAAGGTCTCAATGACACGCTCGCCGCCCTCGCGCGATGTAAACGCCATCTCGACAATCATGATGGGTTTCGACTTGACGATCCGACAGCTCACCATCTCGCCACCCACAGGAGTCATGGCACTCTCGATGTCGGCAGCCGTCGTGCCAGGCGCAAAGTTCTGCGCCATGACCGTAAACGGCCCCGCGAGACCTCGGATGGTCATGCCCATGGGGCTGCTGCTGTTGGCGGCGCCGGCTGCGCCCTTGGGCTTGATGATGTTGATCTGCTGCGGCGCATCGGCCGATGTGTCCATGCGGTCGAGGGCAGCAGAGATGCGCGCGGCGCGGCGACCGGCCCTCTTGCCGGCGGCGCCAGGGGCGGTGATGCGGGAGCTCAGGGAGCCGCGGTCGTCGCCGTTGATGGAGTGGTGTAGGTCATGTGTCCATTCGCCGTTGACGTTGCCCGGAGGGGCGGGGTTTGGCCGGATGCCGATGGACGAGTTGCGCTGCTATAACACGGGGATAGGGTTCAACATGGGTCCTTGCGATAGGGCAATGGGAGGGCGTTGATATGGCCGGTGTTGTGTGTGAGTGTGTGTACCTTCTTGACGCCGACGCGGCTTGCTAGCGATGGGCCGGGTGCAGCCTTGAGCTTCGAGGGTGCGCTCTGGCGGCGGTTCTTGGAGAAGATGCGGTCGGCGAGGGCTTCATTCTTCTTTCGCTCGCGCCCTGTGAGGGGGAAGCCCAGGTTAGTGATGATGTTCCAGGTCTGGGGGAGAGCCTTGTTGTCGCTTACCCTCTTGGATGATCTTTTCGAAGTCTGTGGCGACCTTGACCATGATTGCAGATTTGACACGGCTGAGGGAGTGAGATTGCGGATGGATGAGAGGTCCGAGAGGTCAGGCGAAAAGAAAGGAAGGATGCTCTGAAGGCTGATTGTAGATTGTTGCTTGGTGTCTTGAGGAACCTGAAGAAAAGAAACGCTGGTTGGGATTGCGACCGCGAAGCGCGTCTCTAATTGGAGAGTCTGTGTGCTTGGGAATGATGCAGGGGAGGGGGGGTGACTTTAGGAGGCCCACAAGTAGTCCCGCGCGGCTGAGAGACACTAAGCGCGTGTGGCGCGGTACGTACCTTTTGGAGATTTAACGGGATAAGATAAGATAAGATAGTGGAATTTTTAGACCCCGGATTTCATCTCAAGCAAGCCTCTCTGTTGGACTTGGCTCTCGCCTACCTCCTTCAGCCACCAGATTTCAAGATCTTGCCGTGGCCGAAAAGATGCTGTCCTACGGTGCGTGCCTGCGCAGGACGCTACATGCCATCCCGCGGCGAAGACCAGCTCTGGAGTCGAGAACCCTGCTTCAAGCCCGTCCCCTCCGGCAGACGACCCGGGTATTCAGTGCTGAAGCCACGACCACACCCTCGAGGGTGCCGAGCGGGACGGATATACTCAAAGCTGAAATTGATCCTGCCGTCAAGCAGGAGGACGAAGGAAATGGCATTTCGGACAAGAAAGCCAGGGAACGACTGGAGCGCAACGTCATGAAGGAGCTCCAGTACCTGGAAGATCCGTACAAGATTGCGGAAAGGGTCCTGTCGGCGCTCGGGAAGGATCGATACGACGAGGCTCTGTTTATGACGCAGAAGGCTAGCAAGAGTTATCAAGTCGTGGTATCCTGGAACCACTTGATCGATTACATGTTGCGGAAGCAGCAGCTGCGCAAGGCGATAAAGCTATATAACGAGGCAAGTAACATACATGCAAAACATTATCGCCCTGGCACTTGTTCTGACTCGGACTCTAGATGAAGAAGCGTGCCCAGGAACCCAACGCTCGAACTTACACCGTCATATTCCGCGGACTCGCCGAATCGGAGCACCCAAAGCTCGCCGTGGCCGAGGCCTTGAGGATCTACAACAAGCTTATCACGGACCATCGCATCACGCCAAACTCGTTTCACCTCAACGCCGTGATCAATGTCTGCAACCGGGCAGGAGACCTAGACTCCATGTTCTCCGTCCTCGACACGATCCACGATGTGCACCGGCCGCCGACAGCTTACACCTACACAACCGTCCTCAATGCCCTCCGGTACAACGCGGGGACGGGCGTGAGAGACTTGACGGTTACCCAAAAGAAGGCAGATATTGCGGTTGCGATCCGGCGCGCCAAGGCCGTGTGGGAGGAGGTCATGGACAGGTGGCGAAAAGGACTCTTGAAAATCGACGAGCCGCTGGTGTGTGCCATGATGCGCCTGCTCATGCTGGCTAGCACGAAGGAAGAGAAGATGGAGGTATTCGATCTCATCGAAGAGACCATGGGGATCCCCAACTTGACCAGAAAGGATGATGGCTCAGTCTCGGACACGAGTGACAAGAAGTCGAGATCTGGGAAGGTAGCCCCGGCTGTTTCAAAGGGCTCCTATGCTACCCCCGGTCGCAATACGTTGTCTGGCACGCTCGCAATTCTGGGAATGGCGCGCCTGAACACGGTTGGCATCAAGTACTGGAACCTCATGGTACGAGATCACCAGATCGTGCCAGACCGGGACTGCTGGACGCGCCTGTTTGTCATGCTCAAGGCGGCAAAGGCCAGCGCCCACTGCACCGAGGTCCTCGCCATGATCCCTGACGACTGCATCGACGCCCAGTTCTTCCGCATGGCCATGGAGACGTGCATCGCCGACAACATCAACCTCAATGCCATCAAGAACTCGACCCGCGCCCTCGAGACCATGATGAAACGTCTCCCAGTGCCCGATCCCCACACCTTGCGCCTTTACCTCCGGGTCTCCCAAGCCTCCCACTTTCACCTGCGCAACCGCTCCAGCGAGGGAGACGTCGAGGGCGCCAAGCGTGACTACGGCATACAGATCGCTCAGGCTCTCGACCGCCTCTGGAAGCCGTACCGCCAGCTCCACGATCATTACTTCAAGGAGGCCGAGGCCGAGACCAAAAAGGACCAGGGCATTCTATACAACCAGCAGCGTGAGGTCATTGCCCTCGCCCGCTTCATGTACGGCTCCTACAACAAGATCCTCCAGCAAGAGATGCTTCCCGAGGCCGACCTCAAGGAGATCCGCCCCATAGGCGGCCGCATCAACCGCGAGATCCACGCCTTCTTCGCCGACCGCGAGTTGCACGAGCCAAACCTACGCAAGGCGGGCCGCAAGTCCGCAGAGGATGACATGACGGGTTACCAAAGCCCCTATGAGATCGGTGTCCACTGGGACACGACGGTGGCGGGAAGGCCGCCGAGGCTCGAGAGGGAACCTGGGCCGAGGCGAGAGCGCAAACAGAACTATGAACAGAACTACGAGCAGGGACGTGACGAGAGGCGTCGTTCTTACAGATCGAAAGATCAACAGTTCCAGAGAGAACCCCCGAACAACGATACTCGCGCACGACGTGCTCCTGTCGTATGGTGACGGACGTCTATGAATGAATGACGGCAGAAAATGTGCTGGGGGGCACTGGTTGTTGTACAATATCAAGCCATGTATATTAAATGTCGATATGAAGGATAAAGCTGGATAGAAATGGTCGGGGCAGGCAAAAAGAAGGCGTTTAAGAGAAAGGTGATGGATTTTTGTCGTGTACGATCTAGGGCCCATATGTCTAACACTACTTTTAACTTTGGTGTCTCAACACCATGCACTCAACTAGATATGCTGCAAGCTCTAAGCATTCCAAGTCCAACAATCCTTACCGGTAACTTGGCTGCTAGGACCATCTTTGATATAAACCTTTTGGTCAGTATATAATGAGTAGCCATACCATAAGATGCCATAGCCTGAGCGCGATCGAGTCACACGCAGCTCTGGCGGGCTCAACATTGGGTCATTGGTAATTGAGAAGCAGCAACAAAATTGAGAGGAGAAGGGATATTAAAGGGAGCTTTCCTAAGGTGGAAACGAAAACGTGCTCTTCTTCTTGCTCAACTTGAGCCGAGGACGAGGAGACTGGCTTGAATCGATTCCCTCCCTCTCTGTGAACATAAAGCATATGGGTATCCAGGTCGAGAGAAACCATGATATCTTGTAAATACGTTTAGGAGTCCCAATGCATTGGTTGTAGGGAGAATGCTCATATGTTCAGAGCGGCATGTCTGATTGTGCTAACCCCCCACCACAGGAGTTTGGAGTTGTCAAAGAGACACGGTCAGCTGGCACTAACACTGGAAAAGTCGCGTAAAGTGGAAGGGTCGCGTCACAGCCAATGACGCTAACTCTTTTTGTGCTGACTTCCATCATGGCTATTTATGCACACGGCGCTTGTGCAAAGCAAAGTACCTTCTGAGGAGGGGTACTTGAGCGCACCGCCACACTTCTCTTCAAGCTCCTATTGGCTGTACCCTCTATAAAGCACTTTACGGGAAGCCCCACCATTGACACGGGCAACGCGACAGTGAGAACGCGCCTTGACGCGTTGGCCTGGCCACTTTTCTAATGACGGTTGCCATGCCAGGGGATCGAGGACCTCCACCCTCCACTTCTCATTGCACTGTCAACCATCTCGGAATATCGTCGATATTGACACTGCCCCTTGGATACGATCTCGAATATTCGCCGATTCAGCAAATCTGAGCCCTCATTCTCGTTCAATTGCCTTTCTGATATGCCATCGGCCTGAGGCTCGCAGTCGCCATGTCTCACAGGGCCAAGCTCGCAGAGCTCAAGGCCCTTCGCCAGTCCGGCAAGAAGGCCTTTGACAACTACAAGGTTGACGAGGTCGCCAACCTCTACGACGAAGTCGACGAGGCCGGGTACAAGAAGATCGTCCGTGACCGACTAAACGAGGATGACTTTGTCGTCGACGACAACGGCGAGGGTTACGCAGATGACGGCCGCGAAGAGTGGGATCGGGCACAAGCCTACGACTCGGACAGTGAAGAAGAGGCAGTGGTCCGCGGGCGACCTAGCAAAGCTGGTCAGTCCCTCAGCAGACGCTACGGCACAATGCCATGATCCGTGTGCTTACAAGACGTGCAGCCAAGAAGAACCGCCAACAGGAGCAAGCAAAGCGAGACGCCAATGACAAAGACATTAGCGAATACTTTACCAAGGGTGCTGGCAGGACACAGCCTAAGCCCAAGGTAGCTATCTCCTCTGACCACGCAGATATCGTCAGCTTCTAATCTTTATCCAGGTTGTGAGAACCAAGGCCGACGACGATTTCCTAACAGATCTACTGGGCGAAGTTGATAACAATATTCCGGCCCCCGCTGTGCGCATCTCGGCGATCGAGAGATCTGGCGGACGCCGCAAGGCAAGGGCGCTATCGCCTGCTCCCGAGCCCATCCCCAAGAAGAAGAAGACGCTCGACACTCGACTACCCTCCCCCCTCCCCCCAGCTGCTGATGACGACGACGGCTTCATGCCCCTCGCTGCCGACGATATCTCGGATTTCGAAACTGCCGACATCCCCATGAGCGAAGGACCAGCACCATCCTCACCCGCCGCCAAAGTCGCCCAGAGAAAGGCTCAGGTTAAGCAGGAGCCCAAGGACGATGAGGACGAGGACATGATGGAAGTTGCCCACGCGGGCACTATCGCTGCCACCAGCGTCAACCTGACGAGTTCAAGGCCGATAAAAAAGATTCTCAAGGCAGAATCCTACCCAACCCCTGCCAGCTCGTCTCCCGTCAAGGCCAATGGCGCCGCTGTTGATTCCACATCTTGGAACGCTCTCACAGAAAGGCTCAACGTGGTGTCGAGCTCACCAGCTGAAACCAAGGGCATCGGCAAAATCGATCACAAGGACGCCGTCGAGGAAGATGGAAGTCTCAACTTCTTCTGGACAGACTATATGGAAATCAATGGCAGTCTATGTCTCTTTGGCAAGGTCCTCAACAAGAAGACAAGGTCATATGTCAGTTGCTTTGTCAAGGTTGACAATATCCTGAGAAAACTATACTTCCTGCCCCGGCAGCATCGAGTTCAGGGTGGAGAGGAGACGGGCGAGGAGGTTGAGATGTCTAATGTGTATGACGAAGTTGATGAAATCATGACCAAGATGAAGGTGGGCATGTACAAGATCAAGGCCTGCACCAGAAAGTACGCCTTTGAGCTTCCGGGTGTTCCCAAGGAGGCTCAGTACATGAAGCTCTTGTACCCGTACAACAGTAAGTCCCACGGCATCATCACCTCGGGCACTGGCTAATACTTGATGATCAGAACCCCCAGTCGACCAAGCGCCTGGCGAGACTTACTCGCACGTCTTTGGCAGCAACACTGCCCTCTTTGAACAGTTTGTTCTCTGGAAGAACATCATGGGCCCTTGCTGGCTCAAGATCGAGGATGGCGACTTTAGCAGCATCAAGAATGGTTCCCACTGCAAGCTTGAGGTGTTGGCTGAGCATCCCAACATGATTTCCGTTCTCAGCGACTCGGACAACCTTGATGTTCCACCCTTGACTCTCATGAGCGTGTCTCTAAGAACTGCCTTCAATTCAAAGGACAACAAGCAGGAGATCCTGGCCATTAGTGCAAGGATATATGAGAAGGTGTCACTGAGTGATACCACGCCAGCAGAGAAGCTCCCGTGTCGAACCTTCACCGTTATCCGTCCCCATGGTCAAGGATTTCCCCTGGGTTTCGACCAGCTCGCAAGGAAGAGGAACCGTGGTCTGATTGTACTGAAGAAGCAAGAAGCAGATATTCTCAGCTTCTTCCTGGCTCAGGTCGATGTTGCGGACCCAGACGTTATCCTTGGACACCAGTTGGAGGGAGTCGACTACAGCGTGCTTCTCAACCGCCTGCACCAGAAGAAGATTCACCAATGGTCTAGGCTGGGCCGGTTCCGCAGGAGTCAATGGCCCCCGTCTATTGGTAAGACTGGCGGCAACGTCTTTGCGGAACGTCAGATTCTCGCCGGTCGTCTTCTCTGTGACCTTGCCAACGACGCTGGCAAGTCTGTCATGTTCAAGTGTCAGTCATGGAGCTTGACCGAGATGTGCAGTCTGTACCTCGCTGGGGATAACCGACGCCGCGAGTTCGATAATGAGACGGCCCTCAGCACCTGGACCAAGGAGAAGCAGGGTCTCATGGACTACGTCACGCATATGGAGGCCGACACACACTACATCGCTGCTCTCGCCTTGAGCGTCCAGATGCTACCCCTGACCAAGGTTCTCACCAACCTGGCAGGTAACTCGTGGGCCCGAACGCTCACCGGAACCCGAGCTGAGCGAAACGAGTACATTCTGCTCCACGAGTTCCATCGCAACAAGTACATCTGCCCAGACAAGCAGACCTACCGGGGCCGGCAGCGTGCCGAGGAGGAGCAGCAGGAAGAGGCGGGCGATGGGAAGAAGAAGGACAAGTACAAGGGTGGTCTCGTCTTTGAGCCCGAGAAGGGTTTGTACGACAAGTTTGTGCTAGTCATGGACTTTAACTCTCTGTACCCGTCCATCATTCAGGAGTTCAACATCTGCTTCACGACCGTGGACAGGACAGCTTCGGTAAGTCGACACTGGTTCTTTTTCCGTATCACTCTTCTAATCCCGCATGCAGACCCAAGATGAAGACGCAGTTCCCGATGTGCCTACCAACCAGGAACAGGGCATCCTTCCCAGGCTCATTGCTACTCTTGTCAGCAGACGTCGACAAGTAAAGAGTCTCATGAAGGACAAGAAGGCCACGCCTGAGGAGCTGGCTACCTGGGACATCAAGCAACTGGCGCTGAAGCTGACTGCCAACTCCATGTACGGATGTCTGGGTTACACCAAGTCTCGCTTCTATGCCCGACCGCTGGCTGTCTTGACAACCTTCAAGGGTCGTGAGATTCTTCGGAGCACCAAGGAGCTTGCCGAGAGCAAGTCTCTGCAGGTCATCTATGGTGATACTGATTCCGTCATGATCAATGCCAACGTGGATAATGTTGCCGACGCCTTCAAGGTGGGCAACGACTTCAAGAAGGCTGTCAACGACCAGTACAGGCTGCTAGAGATTGACATCGACAATGTCTTCCGCCGCATCCTCCTCCAGGCCAAGAAGAAGTACGCCGCCATCAACCTCGTGGAGAAGGACGGCAAGTTTATCGAGAAGATGGAAGTCAAGGGTCTTGACATGAAGCGTCGAGAATACTGCGCCCTGTCCAAGGAGATCTCGAAGCATCTCCTGGACGAGATTTTGTCTGGAGATGACACTGAAGTCTCCATCGCCCGCATTCACGAGTACCTACGCGACATTGCTGGCAAGATGCGTGAGCAGACGATCCCTGTGCCCAAGTACATCATCTATACACAGCTGGGCAAAGCCCCCAAGGAGTATCCCAATGCCGACTCTATGCCCCAGGTCCAAGTCGCTCTCCGAGAGTTGGCCAAGGGCAAGACGGTCCGCAAGGGCGATGTCATTTCGTACATCGTCACGGGCGACAGCAAGAGCTCCGAGCCCGCCCCCAAGCGAGCTTATACTCCCGGCGACTTGAAGGCGGATCCTACACTACTCCCCGACGTTGAATGGTACATTGGCAAGCAGATCTTCCCTCCCGTCGAGCGTCTCTGCGCCAACATTGTAGGCACCTCAACCTCGCAGCTGGCTGAGCAGCTCGGACTGGATATCAAGCGGTACAGCTCGTTCCAGACTCAGCAGAACAGCTCGAGCAACGACCTTGAGATCCACCCCCTGGACTCTCAGATCCCTGACGAGGTTCGCTTTGGCGACTGTGCCCGTCTCTCCCTGCGATGCCGTAAGTGCAAGGCTAGCTCCACGTTCGAAGGCCTCGCCGCGTCCCCTGACCGCGTCACTGCGTCCGGCGTCGTCTGCGGTGCCTGCGGTGCCACCATCCCGACCCTGTCCATCGTGGCTCAACTGGAGCACGCCATCCGCACTCAGACCAACCGCTACTACGAAGGATGGCTTGTCTGCGATGACTCTCAGTGCGGCAACCGTACCCGTCAGATGAGCGTCTACGGCACCCGCTGTCTCGGGCCCAAGGGTCTCGCAAGGGACTGCCTGGGCCGCATGCGCTACGAGTACACCGAGAAGGCCATCTACACCCAGCTGCTGTACTTTGCCAGCGTGTGGGACGTGGACAAGGCCAAGGCCAAGGCTCAAGCGGATGACATGTCGAGACAGGATCGCGAGAACATCCTCGCCCAGGCCGAGCACAACCGCGTGCGCTTCGGCACCGTCAAGGGCGTCGTGGACAAGTACCTCGAAAAGTGTGGCCGGCAATGGGTAGCTATGGACACGCTGTTCTCCAAGCTGGGCTTCAAGCCGCTGGCGTAAGGGCTTGGTCTGGCTGGCTGGCATGTATGCGTATTTATGTGATGATGGCATGGGAAAGGGTGCCGTGGGCCGGCAATCGGTATCAGGAGTCGGCGGAGTCTTGAGGTCATGGGCTTTGGGTACATGTATATAGGATGGGATGGATGGGTGGGATTGAGGGATTTCATCTACTACACCATGGATTGTAATGAGGGATCGAGGCAAGGATATGGATGTATGTATAGCAAGCGCGGATGGCGTTTAGGAGTTGAGTTGAAATGGATGACCTTGCCAAAGAACAGACAGTAGCATCATCTCCATGACCTTGATGATTTGAGTTGAAGTGACAGTCCAAGTCAAATTATATAGATGGAATAGTCAGTCTCCCAGAGCACGTCAAGACATTCACAGACATCAAATCAAGACCAGAATTGAACGAATATGTAGATTTTCCACCACTACTGGCTCATGCTTCCCTCGAAATTAGATGATATACAGCAAAAGCATCATAAAAGACCCTTCATCAAAAGCTCGACCAGGTCAACCGCCTCTATGAATACAGAGACACCAAGGGGAAAAGACTGGCTGACTGACTAGCTAGACCAGTCTTCTCCTTCTCCCCTTGGCACAATGCATCTGCCCATGAGGTACGGTGACATGAGCCCTATAGTCATCATCAATCATGGTCTTCTTTTGTTGTCCCTTCCTCGTCTGCCCCTTGCCTGGGCCCCTGAACCTGATGATTCCGTCGAGGTAGTAGCAGTAGCAGCATCTAAAAGCCAGCAGAGGGCGAGTGAATGCATGGCCAGAAGCTGCCGTCGCGTTCAAGGTGACAAGAGGCTGAACACAGTCCATCTCAACGTCGATGGATTCCCTTTGAACCCTGATCCCTTCCTTTCCCTTCCCTTTCCATCCCTTCTGCCTCATTGCTCCGGGAAAAGAAAACAAAGATTTTTCAACCTCGAATTCCTTAACACCTCGTCCACCGCCCACCTCCCTC